>JARQTH010000752.1:0-28551 GCA_030142595.1 Trachelus iudaicus | reverse complement strand
CGCGCTAGCATGTAGTGTGAGCGCGTGGCCTGCTACTCAGCGTTCTAGGAATTACATGAGGCAATCGAAAAGTTCGACGTGCCGAAAAGAATTTATTGATTGCATTTACTTGAGTCGATTCACTTTGGGATATAACAGCACAATGATACTGATTAATCAAAATTATGGAATACGCTCCAGGACTTCGCTCTTAGCTAGGAACTTTGCGAGTGACCGCTGTGGCTCACAAGGTGTCTCTCATGGCTCTTATCTTAAACCCTTATTCATAGGGTCAACATTCACTTAATGCTAACTTTGCGTCTGGAGATTAACTACAGTGCGAATCTTATCATGTGGCATAACAAGGTATAAGAATATCTAACTTCTGCAATAGCAGTTCTTGAATGTAAAATACTCTTTTGTTCTTCTTCTATGATGATAATTGCATAGGTAGTGTAAGATCCACAATTCTACACAATGTCTTCAAACTTTCTTGTTTGCTATCAATATAACATATAGTCAAATTACTTCTTTGATTCGCTTCATAAATAGTTTCTTGATCACCACCATTTCACTATTCGAAAAAGTGTTCACATCTACAAAATTTGTACATGTCCCTTTATATTTTCCGCCCAAAATCCTGTCATTCCAATTCATGAAGTACATTGTACGATATTGAATATCAACCATCAATTTCTACTGCTACACAAAAAAAAAACAGTATCCTTCAAAATCACTATCTGCACAATCTGCCATATTCATTTATCTAGCAGGAAGACTCATTAATTTAATATCTTGTTACTCTTTGGGTATGTTCTATGACATTATCCCAAGACTCGGAACCTTATAGCTGCGCATAGCGACACAGCTGATCCCGTCACGAATATGACCAGTATAATTCAATTTCTCCTAAAATATAATTCGGGAATTCTGCGAGGAGGAAGCGGATGGGCGCCAGAAACGCCGTTATATAACGGGAAGGTACGCGATGCTAATTGTAAGAAGAAAACGAAAGAGGATTCAGCTAGCTGGATCGGAACAATATAGGCAGAAGGATGGGAAATGTGTGGGTCTCTTATAAAATAAGTTTGAGAGTCTGAATCAAGAATCAAAATTGATTTGAGTAGATTCGTTTTGAACTGATTGGATATGGACAAAATTCGGATCAGATCAAAGTTTGTCATATTGTGAGTTTATTTTCATACTAACCGTACCACGGCCGGTCGAATGAGGAGTCTAACTTTTTTGTTTAAAAATTCTTCATTTAATGTCACAGCTTTTTCTCTCTGACTTCACGATAATCCTACAAAATACAAATAATTAATTGTTCAATATTCAACTTCAATTGTTCTTTCATTTACCCTTATAAAGGTTGTAACGTATACCCTTCTCTGACCTATGCCGAACATGTTAATCCTGTCACCTGGATGGCCTCAGCGCCATGCTTCGCAAAACTCTGGGCGGTAGGTGCCTCACAGCACCAGGTCGATTCCTCGAGCCTCTAAATTTTAATTCCGCAGTATGTCAACACTGGAGTCGTCTCGACCAGCCGTTAGCTCTAGCGAGTTCCCGCTAGCTCCTTTCCAGCGGTGTTAGAGGGAAACGCGGAGGCTGGCGAGGTCTTATAGGAGTTATCCGGTTTCTCCGAAATAAATAACACGGTGGAATTTCGACAAATACAGGTTATTCGTTCTAGGTAAATGAGTACAATCGGGTGGAGGGAATGAGTGCGACTCTATAGAACGCTAAACAAATAAGGCGGTTGTGGAGGTCATCTTGTTCTTCGGAAATCGTCCCGAATCTTCTATCGTGAGAGCACGTGGCAGGGCTTTCCACTTCTCATGCCAAGATGCAACGGTATGTGCTGCATCCCCGGACAGTGCGCCCCGCTGCCCGAGGGGTGGTAATCTGGATCGCACTCATCGATGTGCCCGGACAACATGTCCGATGTCTCCGAGCCAGTGCCCTAGGGGAATGGGAACGGGGGGGCGGGTGGAGGGAAGGGTCTTACGGTACTTACAATTGTCCTAAAACACTAAAGATACGCTATAAACAATAATACACATACAGTGGAGACTCAATTAGCCAGACTAATTGTTGTCGTAAGTCATTCGGATAATCCAAAATCCGGATAATCGTATGTATGAAGAAAAACGATTTTTGTAATACATATGTATTAACTCTAGAAAGATAACCTACGTCGCCCACGTATGGTTATCTTTTAGGTACATTGTCATATGGTATCTTTCTAGGATTAATACGTAATGTTAGATGTTTATTCAAAACAACAAAAACAAATTAAACTTATTAAAATCAACAACATAGGACAGTCGCTGTAGTTTAATTTTTTCTTAAAATATTTGGTAATTGTCATTTGACGTAAACAAATTTTAGATTACAATTTTTAGATACCATTTTTTTAAAACTAGACTACAAAGATATTTACTCGCGATTGACAATCCGGATAATCACAAATCCGTATAACCGAGGTCCGGATAATCGAGTCTCCACTGTAATACATAATACTCAAGGCGATTGGTACCCTCCAGCCAGAAGGCGGGGAGGAGTCTGTAGTAACATTTTTGTTACAAACTTTATTTAAATCTTGTTCTCTTCTATTTGTCAAAGTTTTTGGTTTTCTTATTTCTCCAATCTTTTGGGTATGCTCTTTCGATATTATGTGTAAGTGGAATTTTCCATTCATTTTTGAACCCGATACTTCTCACAAATTTCAAATAGATGAATGAAGTTATCGTATTTTTTGGAACCGGGTAAAATATTCAAATCGTTTTACTTCCCGTTTGTCTTGTGCCCGGCGAGCTTTCCCAGTGAGAGTACAATGTATTAATGAATTTTCCTTAAATACACCTTTAAAAAGCCACCGTGCAATATGTGTCGTTTCACATTATGCACCTTAGGTAGTCTCAAGAGTTCCTTTGCGACAGAAAATATTATTACGCAGTAGTACCATCCGAAAAAAGACATGTGACTGATACATTCGACTCACCATTTCGCACAGAAGCTACGTTCTCGGATTCATACGTACAGTTATGCCAATGCTCTCTGAAGATTTGTTACTGTTGAATTGAGGTGCTCGAATCTGTCATAGTGAGATAATTAGACGTATTGTGTTGCCTGGCGAAAGAGAGTATCTGACGGACACGTCTCTATGGACCGGCAGAAGACCGGATGAAATACCGGCATCCCGCTGGAGAGAGGCAGTGGGCGGAGATACAGTTTTGACACGGTTAAGGGCAGGGGAGGAATACCCTGACCCGCGTCAAGGATACGGTGCCCAGCTGTCGCCCGATGCTCTGGGAAAGCGGCCGTGGAAGATCTCCAAAAGTTAAGTACAGACTCGCTAAGGAATGATCTCGATATGGTTTAAAGGAACGCCTCGGGGGAAAGGAAGAGTTGTTGGCTATAAGTATGTCAATCAATCAGAATGATTAGTTCTCCAGTTAGACTATTGTCAAAGGAGTCTGCCTTGGGACACCGATTGAGGTATCTTGAGCTGGCTTGCGTTTCGGGATATCTGTTGATACGTAGTTTTTTTAGCTGTGTTTCGCATACGGTCCAGAAGGTTTTTGGTTGTAAGTTCTCGCGTTGCTCTTGTTGTATCCAGAATATCCTATCGATTTTTTGTATGTGCTCCGGAGATGCAGTACTGTACTCTAGTGCAATGCCCACATAACTGTCCCCTGGATACAGTTCTCGGATTTCACAGATAAACTGCACCAGCTACGATAAGGACTCCCAATTTATTAATTGATGAAGGGATTTCGGTTTTACAGCTCCGATTCATTCTGCTACGTTCTCGACTATTTGCTCTCTGTGTTCAGTAGTATAAGTCGAGGAGTTCTGGATAGATTCCTGTAGTCGATACTTACCAATACTCGAGAGTCTTCGAAGATTCGCGTCCGTGCTAAATCAACGTCGTACACCCCCCCCCCCCTTGATTTCGAATGACGTCACGGGGATTGCCGTTTCTAGGAATTTCAGGTGGGCTGTAGGAATTTTGCGTTCGAAGAAATTCGTAGAAATTTTACCGCCGATTTCAGGAATTACGCTCGATCGAGAAGCTTCTAGAATCTTCGATGGCTCGTGTCCATGCTAAATCGCACAGGATCGCTCCCAGAGCCGGTGGCACTCTGGCACGAGGTTTAAAACAAGCTCTTGCCCCTTACCCTGAAGAAGATTCGCCGATTCCCCTTCCTCACCGGCCCCATGCAAGTTTCGAATGGCAGCTTACGGCCGGCAGCCGATTGGACCTCCAACGTTCTCTCGCGAAATTGCGCATTGAGAATACAATCCTCCGGAATGCGACATTAGTTCCAGGAAATTTGACGATGGAATGAATCGTCAACGATTCGATTCCAGAGAATGTGCAAACCTGCAGCGCAATTTCCAGACGCTTCGACGGCAATCCCTTTCATCCTTCTGATACAGGGGTCGCGCTGCAACCCCCATCCCCTACCCGGACGACGATCGTCAACCGGAAGATGCCTTGACCTTGAGCGTTATCGCAGAGGCGGAAGCCATCAAAAAAAACTACGAGCGAGTCTTTGTGCATTACCGAAAAGTAGTTCTAGAAATTTCTTGTTTTTATATTAATAATAATTGGAATCGGCTAGAGCACCATTAGGACCGAATTTTTTGTCATAAGTTCAATCTTGAGATCGATCTTCGGTTCGATCTTAAGTTCAAACGCAAGCTAGAACGCTTGTGTGCCCCGTTTCCATGGGATGTTAGCCAACTGTTTTTCGCTATAGAATAATCAGTAACTGTCAAAATGGCTGGGAAACGCTTCATAGAGAACGACAAGAAGATTCATAGATATATTGAAGAAGTATCAGGGTGTATTGGAGAACAAGAAGACGGTTGCAGTATACCCTGAAGAAAAAAAGGGTGTGGAATGAGGTCGTGATTGAGTACAATAAGAATGCGAAAGTGATAAATAAGGTACGGAAGGCTGACAATAAATTATATTGGGGTCTCTGGATCCCTTGAATTATTTAAAGTAAAAGTCATTTAGAAAGTTACCTAAAGTATCATTTTTCCTACTTTTTATGCGAATAACAGAGAACAGTTACACAATTCATGAATTACTGGGCTTCGCTGAAAGAAAAACTCCGTTAGCAATTAACTATAGAAAGACAAGATGGCGTGAGCGACCGGTGCTAAACGAGAAAAGTCATCGATAAACATCGATGCAGAGGTTGCAGCAATAGCTCGAAATCCACTGGTGCACGGATCAATTGGGCACAAACAACTTTTTACTGCAAATTCTATCCATTTCTAAATATATGGAATAGAATTATGTACGAACGATATCTAAGTACAGTATATTGTATGTAGTTTAAAATTAGTTTACGCTGAGTTTGGTTAAGCAAGGTTAGGATAGGGTGGAATGTTCAAATTTCGGAGACTGGATAGGTTAGTGGATAA
The DNA here is from genome assembly GCA_030142595.1 of Trachelus iudaicus. Lineage (NCBI taxonomy): Eukaryota > Metazoa > Arthropoda > Insecta > Hymenoptera > Cephidae > Trachelus > Trachelus iudaicus. The sequence continues at coordinate 23,124 of JARQTH010000752.1, read as the reverse complement.
GTATATCGTCTGATTGGAGAGAGCATTAATTGTTTTAAAAGATTCCGCCAGATGAAGATGACTTACAATATCGTTGAATTGCTGATGAAATACCCTCAAGAGGCAGAAATTCGCATTTGTGTCCAATTGGGTTTGTACACAACTGAGCATCACCCTAAAAATTTTGCGACTGAACTTTTTTCGTTTTAAAATTCGAAATGAAGATTTTTCCTTTCGAAAACTAGTTTCAGTCAAATAAGTTCCGCGTGTGACATATTTTGTGAAACGGAACGTATTAGTGAAACGAAAGAAAGAAACTACAGCGAGTCAGTAGGATTACTACGCCCTTCAAATTTTCGACGGTCTGTCGGGCAGTGCTGGCCCTACACGTGTTTCGTATACAAAAGGTCGTAAACCTCAGTGGTGTCCAAATGCGCACAGACCACTTACCCACGGACTTAGATGCCCACGACCCACTTGCTCACAGACTGAAATCTCCGTCGACCCAGATGCCCCAGGCACACTGCAGGACATTCACCGGTTGAGTCCCAAGGAATATTGAAAAAACAAAGTCGAAGAATCCCAAACAGCGCAACCGCGCTTTCCCTAAGCTGGGCTATCTCTGGAACTGCACTAACTGCGAGTGAGAGGGTCTTATGCGGACTCACGTTGAAATTCTGTGAGACACTCCTATGCGGGACGCCTGGGCTCGTGACAATATTGCCGTTCCGAGCGAGGGGAATAGGCTACCCCCTCTACGCGTCAGCCTGGCTTGCTCGCCACCAGTCGCCACTGCCGGTCGCCCCTACTAGCTCCCCCCAAGGACGGCATTAATGTCCCGCAGTGTACGTCCACGATGAATTCCATTGTGATAAACTACTTGCATAGAGACGATCGCAGGGTTTTTATACTAATTTTTTCATCCTACCACTGACTAAATTATATTCTACTATTTGATAATGCAGAATTAAACAGAATGCTGATGTTTCGGTGAGGAAATTTGGTCTCCCTCGAATTCGAGATGAACGTTGACTGATCCAAATTTGAGCGACTCATTTTGCTTGAAGCAATCGATGATGATTAGTGGAACATAGGCGAGAAAATCACTCTTCCTCGGTATGGGCTCAGGCTCTTTGCCGTAATAAGTAGCTTGAAAGTTAACATACATCGCGTACAGCAGAATAAGTGGACGTCTTGACGGTCCACACGTGTTTGGATGTGGTAGGGAGTAGAGGATACTCGTACAGTTCCCAGGTGCGGAAACTCATAGGAATGGGTGCATCCTTCTCGATGAATCTCAGCCGTTCAATCTTTTCACGATCGCAACTCTTTAAGTAGGGTATCAACCATTCCAATTTTTGAATGACAACTTTGCATTCCTCTGGAGCATTTTGCACAATGGCACTGACATCGCTCTTTGCTCTCGTCAGGATCACCTGGTGCTTAGCGTTTACGACGATCTTGCGATAATCTTCGGCAAAGCCTAGTATCATACTCAGCAGTATGAATACGTCAAAATAACCAGCTGCATCGGTCAATTTCTCTCCTTTCGTCCAACCAGCGTTATCCATCAACGAGCGTTGTCCAGGAGTCAGGAAAACGAAACCCTTCATGAGACTCGTGAGACCAACATTCTTATTTCGATCAATTTCTATACCATTCATTTCATAGCGAATCTCGAAAAGATTACAAATGCCGCTTATTAACCAATGATGTATTTATAACCACCGTAGAACCATCTTCCTTGACGAGCTTTCCGTATACATGTAACGAACTTCTACTGCGTAGTAAACACAGGTCTTGACGTTGAACGGAGATTCGTATTTCATCACTGTTTTTGAACGTTGACGATGCGTAAGGCTGGTGTGCATGCGTTTCGCAGGACGCTATAGAATTATCGAAAGTGATTGGTGTTCAAATATTTTAAGTTTCTTCCTCCATGGTAAGCAGCGGATAAAAATAATGCAACAGCAGCAGTAGAAAGAACGTTTTATTTTCGTCTTCCGACTGGTGTGACCTTGAGTCCCAAATTTCTCAGGAATAACACGTTTGCAGGTGCTAACGCTTTGCAGAGCGAACGATGACTGATTCCTTTCAAACATATCGGTTTACTATTATAGCCGCTATTATAACCACTATCAATCCTTCTGTTATACACGATCCCCATTATCACATGGATTTCACGTGTAGTCTTATAGTTACGCTTTCTCCTTGAAAACTCACCAAGTCTCCCTCTTGATCGACTATTTGAAGCTGTAGGTGATCTATTGTCTTGCTCGTTATTGGGAGGTAAATAACATACGACGGTACCTCTATTATCTTATATCCTGGTGGTACAACCGGAAAGAATTCGTAGATAATATGTACCTTACGCTCGTTTATGTAAACACCAGTAGTAACGTTGCATTCGACACGCAAGGCGTTGACCTTGAGAATGGCTACAGGTACATCGGATGCATGTACAGTCTGTTCAACAAGAAAGGGATGACGATTTTTCAAAAACTATAAGAGATATTTATTTCCGACTTTTTTTGTTTGAAAGTACATTAAAAATAGCAAGGCGAATTTCAACTAGTAAACAATTAAATCACCGTTACTGTCAATACCAGCCTGGTAACGTCTGGACATACTTTCAATGGATTTTTCCGCGTGGTAGGCAGAAAAAGAACGCCATATTTTACGAATGATTCGCGAGAGCTGCCCCAACGTAAATAAGGCTTTCTAGCAAGTTTGGCCTTCATAATACCCCACACATTTTCGATGAGGTTTGTGACAGAAGATTGAGAGGGCCAAACCATCGTAATGATGCCATTTTCCTCCTTCCAGGCTTTGCAGAGTTTGCTACGGTGTTTCGGATCATTGTCCTCTTGTAAAACCCAATCATTGCAATTCGGCCTAAGCATCTTGTTAGCTGATTTGAGAAGACCCCGCGTGTAAATTTTAATCATTTTTTTCTGTATTTAAATTTTCAGAAAAGAGCTCCAAACAGCCAAATCCACGCTCCGAGAAACATCCCCAGACATTCAATCTTATTGGATGTTTAACAGTGCATGGATTCAAAGTATCACCACGTTTGAACAAACTTTTTTGACTTTTTAATGTATTTGGAGGCAGCGGAATGCGAGAATTTTGTTGGTCCTTTTGGGTGTGTGGAGAGGAAAACCGTCTCAAATCGCTTCGCGTACGCGGCGCTCATTTTGGCAAACGTCCCCGCTTCTCGACGTTTCAAACGACACTGAAATAAATTTGTAGTGGCGTCGTAGCCAATTGATTGAAGAGTGCGCCAAAAAAATTTCAGACGAATATCTGTCAATTTTCGCTATAAATAGCCGATTCCTTTCTTGTTAAACAGACTGTAATTTATTAGCTTCCAAAACGCGTTGAGTGAAACCCAACATGCGGTTAAGCGAATCATCAGGTTGAAAATTGATGCCACGATTGACACTTAATTTCGTACAGGGTATTATTGTTAGGTTTAATACGAATTATGATATTTTCATCTATCAATGCACTCTGCACATAGTTTTCGATATCCTCTATCTTATAGCTACCAATGGGTATTTATATTGTTCTTTGGCTGCGTTGGCATCGATCCCGGCTTTAGCTATACCTGCTGCTCCTCCTACTAACGCTTCAGCAGCGCTCAGACCCGCAAACATAGTAACGAGAAACGGCAAGAAACCACCAACTTTTGATACAACGGGCAGAACACGTGGTGCACGTATATTTCTCTTTCCATCAGCTTATTTGACAGTTGTTTGCGCACCCTTAAGAGCAGACTGAATTACTGCCTGCGCATCGGGGCTTTGTGTCATTGATCTTTTAGTCTGCTTCGATAACTTTTCTCAGCGTTATCGTCTTAGGCTTCTTCTTCTGTTTTCTCGTGATACCCACATCGAGTTCCGATTTAGCGTTCATTATGTTTGCTACTGACCAGGCAGCTACCTTCTCACCGATACTCGCGTCCTTCGCGAAAACACGTTCCAAGCTCTGTCGGAGTATCCTGTCTACTGCGCCTCTATGTTCTATGGTTTTCCCGATTCTTCGAGTACTCGTATGCAATATTGTGATCTTTACAAGCTGCGTCAAAGGGATTGATACTCAAATCATCTTGTGCGAGTCTTTTCACTAGTTTTGTATCGGGTTCACGGTATTGAAAGCCAGGTATATGTAATTCTACTGGGAGACTGTTGATTATTTTGTTGACCGTTGCCACTATGGTGCTTCTTTTTGCCCGCGTATTTACGGCTAATATGCATAATCATGTCCTCACCCTATCGTGAAACAGTTCCAACTGAACGATGATCTTTTATAAACCTGTTATTTATAGTTTTCACATTAGTCATGATCAAGATGTGGTTTGAGGCACAGCCTATCAAGTTATCTGTACCGAGCTTTGAGGAATTAACGGGAGTTAAGAAGAAAAAGAGGAGGAAACGTCATTGTGAGTTACTTCCAAACAGTATACGCACGGTGTTCTGCGAACCGTCAAACTGCGGCAAGACAAATGCTTTGCTCGCTCTTATAATACACCCCAATGGACTGAGATTCAAAAACTTCTATGTATACTCAAAATCGGGAGGGACATAGGTGCGCACAGACCACTTGCCCATGAACCCAGTTGCCCACGGACCACTTGCGCACGGATTGAAATCTTTGTCGACCCAGATGCCTACGGCCCACTTGCGCACGGATCTCGTAACATGCACGGACCCAGATGCCCACGGACCCACTTCCCCACAGACCACTTGCGCACAGATTGAAATCGAGTGATGCCCAGTTGCGCAAAAACCCAATTAAACAAAAAAGCGAATTTATGCCTCCTGATCGATATTACATCAGTAATTTAAGGATATAGTAAGGTATCTTCATCTGACGGGACCTTTTCAAACATTCAATTCTCTCTTCAGTCGGACTCGAAAATTAAAATTAATATTAAAATTAATAAAATTAAAATAAATTTACTTTTGATTTTTGGAAAGGAGGAACAAAACAATTAAGGCCATTCTACAATGCAACGGGATACGTATCGCGGAACGTATAAGCGGAGCGAAATTCAAATTTATATTTCCCTAATTCCATTGGATCCTCCAATCAAGAAGAAGAAAATCGTTCTAAAACAGGGCAATTGTTTTTTTCACGTAATCCCGTTACAGATTACGGAACGGGGCATGCTCGATGCTGTTCCTCACGTTCCGTACTCCGTATCTCATTACGTATTCACGTAAAAAAACAATTGACCCGCCAATATTTTCATGCGTGAAATGTCCTTACCTGTAACCTATCACCCGGCCCGCATCACTGCGCGCGATCGGTCGAGTCGCAGGCGAGCGGAATATTCCGCGCTTGGTGACACAAGACAGTCGCGGCGCGCGGAATATTTCGCGCTTGGATGCAAATGGCTTAAATATATATCACCCGTTCGTAAGCATTTCAGGGAATATCACTTCAGGTTGGAATAGCAAAGGGTGTTTCAATACCTTCAACGAGCAACGAACCCACCATTGAGTGTATTCTTACCGCTCGGAATTCACTCAAATTTTATTCACGTTACCTATGGTCGATCCTTTTCTTTTGGTTACTTCTGAATTTTCATTATAAAATTTAAAGGTCTCGCTAGTCATTACGGCCTACGTAACATTCACATGAATCTTCTGTGTTTTTTATCTTCACAACAAAATGATAATTTCCTAATATGGTAGTCACCTGAAAATTTAGCATTAGTGGGTCATAAAACTTAATATTAATTCACACTTAAAAAAATTTTATATTGTTTATAACATTCAATTTTATAATATTTTAGACAGACTAATAAATACCTAAAGAAGCCCTAAAACTGGATCGAAAAGTCGTGAAACAATTTTTTTTATGGGCTGTAAACCTGGTCATCATTCTCCTGTCATTTTAAATGTTCATTAAATGTCTGGAGGCACGACCCCACCTAGAAATACTCAATATGGAAATTGTCACCGATAACAATAATTACGCAATTGGTGATTAATACGTTAAATCTTATGTATTGAATGAGAATTACATGAAGAATATTTATACCAACAAATAAACATGTAATATAGTTCCGGTGCAAGGTGACACTTTTTTGTCATGAAATAAAATTTGACACCAAATAATGATTTCAAAAAATTTTTTCGACTATCTGAAACCGCTATATGCACTTTGCACCTCTTTTTTTAACATCGGAAATGTATTTTTCGGATACGTGTATAACTCAAAAGATAATATTGTTTTATTTCCTACATTGATTTTCGCAATAAACATTTGAAATGTTATAAGATTATGATTTGTATGTGTTACAGTGCACTGGAATGACAGGTTGCAAGAAGCATTGTGCTTCGGAAGAGCTTGATTGCTATATCTTGGACAATAATGGCTTCGTTATAATCAGCGAAAGGCATCAGCATACTGGAAAATTCTTTGGAGAAATTGATGGCACAATAATGGATTCGTTAGTACAAGACCGAATTTACAGGTAAATATTCATTCAATCATAGCTCGATGTAATTATTTAAGATGGTTGAGAAAAACTTTAGCAGGGTGGGACGTTGCCACACTTCCGAACATCTGTATTTTTACTAAAACAGCATCATATTGGCTTGTACTTTTAAATTGGCAATTATATATCATCCTGAAGGCACACAGACGGGGTATGGTTATTAAATATATTTCAAACGAAACAGATCTAATTACATAACTTTAATTCGATTTCAATTTAAGGAATAAATTTTTTAATATTTTTTAACTCAAATATAAGCATTTAATGGTATTTTTTTATCGTTATCTCCTTTTACTGAAACAGTTACTATTTTTACAACCAATACGTTCATGGCCGTGAGCCGCCGGTTCAAAGAGTGAACATAAATAAGTGCTTCAATCTGAGGCACGTGAAGGTATTGGTTTTTTCCCAACTGAAATTTAGTTAAGTCTGAGTTCCTTAACCCTTTAGTATAACGACGATCACAGCTGGAGAAGAATACGAACGCGTGTAGAAATTTTCTCTTGGCGTTAACCGGGGCCAAGAAATTTTGTCACATTATTATGTAGGCCCAAGTTCAGTAGCTCATATTGGATCTATATCAAAATGTCACGCTTATTTGTCTTGGGCCCGTATAGGCTATTAATTGTGGGCCCATATTAATTACCTTACATGGACCCATATAGGTCGTTCACATTCTGTCAATATTGGCTATCCAGTTTTTCCCCATCTCCTATCCACATTGGCACCTTGTTTTGCCTATTCTATTTCTACATTTGTTTTGTAGTCTGTTTTAACAAACACGTGATTTTATGGAAGACTTAGTAAAAATTATTTTATGGAAAATTCAGTAATTTGCTAAGGATTTTATTATTTGCGAACTGTAAAAAAACACGTTAAATTTGTTAACCAATTACAGTGCAGCAACAATCATTGAAAAAAGTAAATTTAACATTATCATGGACGCATATATAAACTCAAACTTGCCCCAAGATAGGCAATACTTAGGTCCGCCCAGACATAAACATTTTTAGGATGCCGTTATAATGGAAGCCATTCTAATTCCCGGTTGGGGCCTTTATTTAATCTGGGATACCCAGATACTTTTCTACACGGGAATTGAACGAATAGATTTCCTCATAAGAAGTGAAGTACGCGTATTTTGCTAACAGATAACGGGTTGAGTGAAAAGTAAGAAGCAGTAATAGGATAAACTAGTCTCCAAAATTATAAGAAAGATACATAGTTTGAATTAATATGATGAAATGTGCCAAAACGTCAAGGAAATACATTTGGAGAGAATGTGTGGATGTTCGAGCGCGCGCGCGTATGTGTGTGTGTGTAATGACCTCCCAAAATTTAAACGTGTATAACTCGAGAACGGTTTTAGTTACAGCCCCCAAATTTTGCAGGCATGTGCAGGTCTATGATCATGATTCAAGCTATGACTCGGATTTTATATCGATTACAAATTCCCAAAAAAAAGGACGTTATCACTCTAGCGATTGGAAATTTTGTGATACTCGTCTAAATAGTTCTTGACAAAGAAATTTGTATGCAAGGTGGTTGATATTGCATTTGGGCCTAATCCATCGAGAAGTTTTGATTTTATGATTTTTGAATTTTTCGAAAAATCAAATTTATCAATATAACTCCCATCAACTTTGACCGATTGAGCTCCAACTTTCCAAAAGTATAGAACATCATTCAGCCGTGATACGTGTTAAATTTGGCAAAGTCGGCGAAACGGATCTGATTCTACATATATTCAAATTTTTGAATTTTGAAGTCCCTATTTGAGGTAGCCAAAGATTTAAATTTTGCAATTTGCTTCTTCTGAATCGTCGGTAGTAAATGAAGATTCATCTATGAGGAAGCTAAAGATTTAAAAAAATGAAAACGCTTCCTCGTATAGGGACTTTGTACACTATAGCTAAGTTTCGGAGGAAGCAAATCGCAAATTTCAATTTGCGGCTTGTTTTAGTAATCATTTGGTAGGATAAGGTAGATGCCCTATATTCGGCTTCAGTTCTACCTTTTTGGAAACAGAAAGGTTTTTAGAGGTTCTTGGTATATTTAATACGTCTATTTTTATTTCAGTCAGGATTCTGATAGGAACATTATTTTTAATTTGAATTATGATTCAACACGTTCTATAGCTCTGATGTTGTTTTCTTAATCTCTTAATCCACATCGTCCCGAATCTGACTTCCCACTCCCTTTTTATTGTAGTGAAACTACGTCTGATTAGTCAATATGAATCCCCTTCCTCAAAATTACTCGTACTAACATATCGATTGAACCTTTTTCCAGCAATCAATATACCAAGTCATACTCGATTTGAATATGCTTGAATGTTACGATTCAGATGTATCTTTTGTGACGTGATTTTTCGAGTCACGGTCACAATGCAACTCCGGTTACCAATACAGATAACGTTCTCGATTTCTGGTTCTCTTCGGGTCGCCACCCTACTCAAAAGCTACGCTCTCTAACAATGGAGAGGAACACCTTGACACCCTGCACTTCCACATCTAGTACCTAGATGCAAGAAACTACGGAGCAGATCTTCTGGACACCCTGAACTTCCACGTCCGATACCCAGCGTGACGATATATCCGGTCGTCTACAAAACTGAACTCTACCATAAACGGAAATCGGGAACGTAAGTGGTCTCGGCAAATTCGGAAGTGTTGGGCGCCAGGTACTCATAAGGAGTACCACGAGCTCTCAGCTCGTTTTCGATACAAGATGAATCGCGAAAGGTAATTAATCCCGAGTAACCAAGGGCCACCAGGCGAACTAAATTTAAAGGCACCACGGCCACGTAAAAACATATAGGGGCACCACGGCCAAGAAAAAGTATCGCAATACGTAACTAAACCTAACGGTTACCCGGAACTCGAAAAGTAAGTACTAAATTATACCACCCTACGTCCCACGGTACGCCGCTTCAGAGGCTGGCTCGTCGGAAGCGTCGCGGAGTTCAAGAGGTAAGGAAGAGGAAAATCAGCCAGGGACTCACAGGGAAGCGAGAAGAAATTCCAAGAATAAAAATAATCCAAATTAATAAGTTAACGCACCAGAGCTGTATTAAGCCAAACAAAATTCCAAACAATCAATAAACTCAATAGCAAAGTTAGAAGAACAATAATTTAGGCATGAATAAGGTGCGAGCAAAAGTCAAGCCTAGTTAACCAGTCTTAAAATTAAGTCACAATACTCGTTATCCAATAGCGGAAGCTCTATAATACAAAAGAAATTAAAGTAACAAAATATGATATCGGAAACTATAGACGCACGCTACTTATCGGAAAATCATGGCGGCAAAAGCGCTAAGCGTGGGCACACTCGCAAGTACGACGCAGGCTCAATACTTCATAAAAACAATATTTACGGAAAATTAATACAGTCGGAATAATCTAATTGCGCGGACTAAATTAACAAATTCGTTTTGAGATAAAATAACAAAGTAGCAATAAACTAACGAAAATCGGAACGCAAGGAACGGTAGAGGAACGGCAGCGGAACGATTTGCGCGGTTGAAATTCTCGCACGCGCGAAATTTTAACCGCAATCGACAACGGTAAGACGAAAGAGTCACTCGAAAGAAGGTATAAATCCGTAGGAACCCGAAAAAAGAATAATCCGCGCCGGTACGTTAACACAAGCGCAAACTCGCAAGCACAGAAAAATTAAAACAATAAATAGAAAAACTCACAATAAATTAATAGAAGATATGGCACATTAAAATATCACAGTCAGAAAAATATAAAGTACAATATTATCACGAATATTTAATTATCGTTGCAATAAGACGACGTTCTTGGAACGGGTAGTAAATCTCGAAACCGGCAGAAGGCTCGGTGTCGAGGAACGTCAACTACAAGGTCGCCTCGAAGAGTGCGTAACGCACGACGTCAGAAGGACGTTCGCAACGCGTAAAACTCACAAACGTTCCACAGCGATAGAAAGGCGAAAATACTTAAATGTTCGGCAACAATAATCACATACGACACAACAGCAATAATTTACAGAAATAATAACGGAAGATATCGCATACAAAAATAGGAATATTAAATTCGGAATCACACTTCAACAAAGTCAACGCAAGTTTAGCAAAAGGAAAAGAATTCAGATTAACGTATCACAATCCGAAAGAGCAAATTAGAAAAAACTGTAGGATTCCAATTATTCAGAATACGGGTGGCGTAGGTTCGCCACTAAATTTAATGGAACTTATTGTTCGGAAATCTCACAGCAATTTACAGAATCAAAAGAATAATAATTTTACGGTAAACGATATCTTATAATAATCGGCTAAATATTATAAATCGGTAGCGAGAGAATTTGGCTGTAGAACAACCAAGCCGGCCAACTGGGGTTCGAACGTTCGGGCAAGCAGATTCCCACATTTACACTAGGCGAAGATTCCAGAAAAGTGGTTAATCATAGAAAGAATAGAAATCACAAATCATATAAGAAAAGCGCAAAATCGGAAATTCAAGAATGCACAGCAGATAACGACACTATCGTCCTTTAGACTATATCAGGCGGAAAATCATTCGTCCGATAACGGCAAGGAAAATTCGTCACCGGCGATTCAGACGATTTAGCCGTCCACGTGTCTATAATGTTCAATAAACCAAATCAGAAAATTTTAAGGAAAGCGGAAGATCTTACCTCAAAAAGAAATGCAAAGCGTAAAGCTCAATAGAATTAGACCTCAAAGGCAGCAACCAGCAACGGTAATATCTTCTCTTTATCTCTCTCTCTCTCTCTCTCTCTCTCTTTCGGCTCGGTGCTCAATATTCAAAACACGTGAACATGACAATGAATTATCGATCGACGATCTTTGGCAAACGGGCTCAGGTGAGGCGGGACGATACCGGAACGGGACGAACGTTGACGAAGGCAGCCGAGCTCTCCCGAGCGTCGACGCGCATCGGCGGAAATAGCCGAGTGGGGACGAACGGCGATCCTGGAGGCATAGCCCTCGAAGCACGCTGGGCCTGGCGAGTAAGGCGTAGTCGGCGGCTTCTCGGCCGGACGGAGGCACTGACGTGTGGGATCGGCAGGCCTTAGGCGGGCCAAGGAGGAAAGCCTTGTCTCCCTGCCGGAACCAGCGGGCACATCTTGGTCGGTGGAAGCGGCGTTTGATCCTTTCAAGTTTGTCCCGCATTCAAAAAGATAGCATAAAAAAAAAGCAAAATAATAAGGCAGCATAGATGGAAAAAGTAGATATCTTAAAGGACGATAATAGACGTTCACGAATGGAAACCTTACGTCTAGTACTTTAGGCGGAATTTCGCTAGTGGACTGTCGTGCGGAGCTTAGGTTGAGAGAAAAATCAGAATTTATTAACTTTTGTGGCGCCATTCGGGAGAATCACGTCACACTAGATACAGGAAACTACGGAGAGAAACACCTGGACACACTATCTCCCTAAAAACTGTCACCTAAAATCGAGGAACTATGTCAAAGCACACACATACGTAAACCCATACACACGCGCTCCACATGAATGCTATTAAAGACTTAATAATTCTAGATTATTGTGAAAGCAGCCGTGTACTAACTGGAAATATGGTGTGAACGGTAGCTTCACTTATGTACAAAGTGTATTTGATTGTGTTGTGACTCGTAAATTACCAACACCATGCAGAGTACAAATAGGTAAAGAAGGCAAAGCAGTCAGCGCCATCTGTCATGTAAAAAAGTAAATGGACATGCGAAGACGACGACGACGACGACGGACCTGAAATAAAATCATCTCGCTCGCCATGTGAATACGTCCTGATCCCATACACTAATCGTATTGAATTTGGTGGCAATCAATTCAGAACCCTTGATTCCTATAGTGAATGTATCAATAAATTATTCTCACATACAGCCGTTCATAAAATATTTGAGTCGAAACACAGGTATAAGACATGCTTCGAGTAAAGAGTCTTGGCGGGCCGTGCCCTGTACGGCAGGTTGCCTGTACTTGGCGCGGGACTCGACCAAGTCTTTTAATTCGAAGAGTTGTACTCTACGAAAAGTTCTCTTAGCTATAGCAGTATTGTTTTATCACGTTTACATGTGACTCAGCAGGAATCGTTGCTCTCCTCTGGCCGTATTAAGTACTCCTTTGTAGTTTCTCTGGTTCACGTCACAGCGACTTTACAAACATGATAAATTCGAAGACTCCCATCTTCTCAATCTACTCGACAGTAATTAGTCGGTGCCATAGCGACTATCAAGATATTATTTGCGTCTCACTGGTATCCTATCCTCATAGCAGAAAGATAAACTTTAATCACGAAATGCAATACTGATTGCCGGTACAGCATCCGAATAGCATGTCATGTAGATAAGTGCTCAACATTTAACAGTTGACTACAAATACAATTACGCTGTTCAATCACATAGAATGAGAGAGTATTATTGTGAAACGCACTTTAATAATTGAAATATATTAATTCAGCAGTTTGAATAAATTTAATGTGGTTTTCATTTTGCAAACGCGAGTCTGAATTTTATGGACAGGCCCAGTGCACGAACTTCCTAAATTTGCGATCCTCCGGCAATCATCTCTACCGCCAAATCGCAATACGTTACAAAATATAAATCAATGTCGGTTCGAGAGAGTCATTCTGAACTGCTTAATACATAGGGCACAGGTTGGCGAAAGACAAACACGAGCGGTCACACCTCCGAAATAGGTTGGCTTTCGTAATAATAGTATGTGTACTATTTTATTCACCGGGGATTTTAAACAAAACACAGCACATCCTACTGGGCCTAAACAAAAACGGAGGGGTAAAGCGATTCGCTGCGGCTTGTCGCGACACGGGTCTCCAATTCATTCCCATCTCAACACCTAACATCCATGCGTCGTTAAAACCCTCAATGTTTTTGTCCTTCTGGCTTTTGCGTCCGTTTATTTTCAATGTCGTCGAGTTAGCGGCAAACATAAATCATAACTATCCCTTTTGCACGTCTTCGATCTCGTCGCCATATAAAATATAAAAAATCATGAAAGCAGAGTTCAAGAATGTCGACACCTTGGGCTCTGGCACTGACACCTGGCTCTCTAGAAAATGTTTATAATTAAAATTTTATAAGGAACTTTTGAATTTTTAAAATGATTATATAATAACTCTAAACTTGCAGGAAAGTCACTGTCGTGGATTATCAAGGGGCATGCTTTCCTCAACGTTCCCAAATTTCATCAGCAACAAAAACAATATCAAAATCTATTGTGAGAAGTATTACATCACTTGGAACTCTTTTCTGGAGCCTTATTACACAACTACACGTATTCCAATTATGGGAACCAGTATGGGCTCATGGAAGTGAAAATGAGCCAGATGGTAAGTTAATGTTAAAATTACTAATAGTAAACATTAGGGCAAGCAGGTTTGCTTTATGACACGATTTAATATATCATGTAACTATACATTATCCATGCACCGTCGCAAATCTGGTATGCAATTTTTCATATAATTTTGAGTTCCATCTCTACAACCCGATCATCATCCGCCTGTTGCAGCTTTCATAAAATTAAGTTTACTTTGATATTTTCTCTTTTAATTAAAGAGGAAACTATGAAATAAATATTTATAATGGCGAAACATTTGTTCATTTATGGGGGTCAAAAATGTTGTTGCAATTTAAAAAAGCTGGCATTATGCTTGCAATGTAGAAGCATACATTCTATTTGCACTGATTTTCCCCCTTTGTACCCTACAACTTTTGTCTGACACATTTTTCTGTCTCGCTCTTCCTTAAACAGATATCCAACCGTCCTGTTTCAAATGGGACACCCTGTACAATAGAATATGATCAAAAACAATTAACTTAAAAAAGGACATGTTCAGAGTTTTCTAGAGTGTCTCATTACTTTCATGCCAACCCAATACATTCCTGCACCGACATTTACTGACACTTCAAGAGGTTTCGAAGGATTGCATCCTTGCTAATTCGACGTCATCAACCTCTCGATTTTCTGAGTTAACGTCACCTAGCTCCCAGAATCTGAAAATTTTTTATCGATTCAAGGCATTTTATGTATTATTCCAGGAATTTCAGTTTCAATTCCAAGAATTGCGTTAAGAGACCTTCTGAAAACTTCTAGAACATTTGATGGTTCCTGTCCATGCTAAATCATGCACGATCGTTTCTCGAGACAGCACGACGAGTCCCACTCGAATGACGTTTCGTCGCAACCGTCTTTTATCGAATATTTCCATGGACAAGGTGGTTGAAACAAGAACATTGCAGGTTCGGAGAAATTGCTACCGACTACAATAACGGATAGCGCCTTCAGGACAAACTTGTTCGAGGGTTTCTTAAAACCTTGCACGTCCATGATGAATTCCATTTTGATGGACTGCATAGGGAGAGACGATTACAGCCTCTTCATACGAATTTTTCCACCTAACCACTGATCGGATTGTATTCTACGATACGATCGTGCAGGATCAGGCAGAGTGTCGATGTATCGGCAGGGAAATTGTGTTCCGCCTAGAATTCCAGACGAATATCGACAGGTCAAAATTTGAGGGACTCGTTTTGCTTGGAGCAATCGATAATGATCAATGGAGCGTACTTGAGAAATTCATTCTTCTTCAGCAAAGGCTCAGGATTCTTGCCATAGTACTGAGCTTGAAAGTTACATACATAAGCTATACATCTCGTACAGCAGAGCAAGCAGATCATGATCAATGTCAAGAATCAGGTTTCCGTAAGGATAATATTGCGAATTCAAGAAGAGCTTAACGTCTCTGGCGTGGCAGTGGTCAAACTGACTAGCGTTCTTATTTTTCTTGTCCTTTCTGCTCGTCCGAAAACCCAGTCTCACATATCGTGGTTTTTCCAACTGAGTCGATGCCTTGACGTTCCACACGTGTTTAGAAGTAGTGGGGAGTAGAGGGTAGTCGGACAGCTCCCAGGGACGAAAACTCACGACGATGGGTGCGTCCCCTTTCGATGAATCTCAGCAGTTGTATTTTTCGTCGATATGACATCTCTACGCACGGTATTGACCATGTCAACTTTTGAACTACGACTCATAGGAATGGGTGCATCCTTCTCGATGAATCTCAACAGTTCAATCTTTCCACGATCGCAACTCTTTAAGTAAGGTATCAACCATTCCAATTTTTGAATGACAACTTTGCATTCCTCTGGAGTACTTTGCACAATGGCATTGACACCGCTCTTTGCTCTCGTCAGAATCAACTCGTGTCTAGCGTTAACGACGATCTTGCGATAATCCTCGGCAAAACCCAGTATCAGACTCAGCAGAAGTAATAACTATCCGCATTGGGTAATTTCTTCTGTTCTTTAACGTCAAGTTAACCGACGTTCTCCATCAAAGATCGTTGACCGGGACTCAGGGAAGCATATCCCTTCATGAGAGTCGTGAGATCGACGTTTTTGTTCCGGTCGATCTCTATAGCATTAATTTCATAGCAAATCGGCTCAAAGAGATGACAAATGGCATTGTTGACTAGAGTCGTGCTCGCAATCGCTGTAGACCCATCTTCCTTGACCAGATTTCCATATAACGTGCAGCGAACTTTTGCTCGGTAGTAAGCGCAGGTCTTGATGATGAACGGAGATTCGAACCTCGTCGCTGTTGTTCAGCATTGACGAGGCATAAGGTTGATGAGCATGCGTTTCACAGTGTGCTATAGATTCATGAAAGACGATCAGTGTCTGAATGTTCAGCGTTTCTTTCTCCATGGTATGCAGCAAATGAAAAGAATGAAATCTTGTGACATTGAATCCTAGATTTTTCAGAAACAAAAAGTTTTGACGTGTTAGCGCCTTAAGAAGCGGTCGACAACTGATCCCTCTTTGGCATATCGGCTTACTGTTATAATCACTGCCAATTTTCCTATTATATACAATGCCCATTATGGCATGGATTTGACGTGCAGCCTGATCGTTATAATTTCTCCTTGAAAATTCACCAGGTTCTCATCTTGATCGACTACTCGAAGCTGCAGGTATCTATCATCTTGATGGCGATCGGTAAATAAACGACGTGCGATGGCACTTCTGTGATTTTGTATCCGGCTGGCACGACTAAAGAGAATTCGTGTATGATATGCACTTTATGTACGTTGATGTAAGCACCTGTAGTAATGTTGCATTCGACTCGCAAGACGTTCACCTTGAGAATGGCTATAGGTACATCGGATGCATGTAATTTATTAGCTTCCAAAACGCGTTGAGTGAAACCCAACAAGCGGTCTATGGAATTATTGGGTAGAAAGTTGACATCACGGTTGCACTTAATTTTGCTGCACAACGTGTTATTGTTAGGTTTAATGTGAATGATGATTCTCTTATCCGTCAATGAGCATGCACGTAGTTTTTGATATCCTCAATCTCGTAGCAGCCAGTAGGTATAATGATAACTTCATCATCATCCATTTGGATATGTACACTGCGGGACATTAATGCCGTCCTTGGGTGGAGCTAGTAGGAAACGTGCGTGGGGGCGACCGGCAGTGGCGACTTGTGGCGAGCAAGCCAGGCCGAGGCGTAGAGGGGGTAGCCTATTCCCCTCGCTCGGGACGGCAATAATGTCACGAGCCCAGGCGTCCCGGATAAGAATGTCTCACGGAATTTCAACGTGAGTCCACATAAGACCCTCTCACTCGTTGTCAGCCCTGGTCTAGCGCGTATAAGAGCGTCTCACTTGCGTCTAGCACGAGTCGCCGATAAGCCCCTCTCACTCGCAGTTAATGGAGTCCCAGAGATAGCCTGCACTGCGTATAAGAGCGTCTCACTTGCGTCTAACGCTAATCGCCCATAAGACCCTCTCACTCGTTGCCAGCCCTGGTCACTTGCGCAAGCGACTAGCGTCGCCACTTCCGGTCGTCCCCACTCACGCTTCCTACTAGCTCCACCCAAGGACGGCATTAATGTCCTGCAGTGTACAGCTTGTTGTGACCAGTATCGACGTCAGGAATCGAATTGAAGGTCAGCTACTCGATGAGTGCCAGAGCGTAATTTTTATACGGGGAAAGCTCGATAGGAGGGAAATATTCAGCACCCAGTATAGAGAAATTACCTCGTAAAGTTAACGTGAATCCAAAATTTATGATTGCAAACGCTCAACTGACCTTGGGAAATTAAATAGCAAGTTTATATAGACGATATTTGTTTTTATGATTTAACTGTCCACATAGGAATTCTAGACACAAGTTTCCACATGCGAAAGTATTGTACGCCTTATATCGCTTGCAATTGTACTTTAAACTAGCAGCACCGAGATATCCGATAAGATCTAGCGGTGGTCGAGATTGCCGAAACTGTCGTAATAATTGACTCGATCGTTCAGCTTCTTGTACGCGACCCAATGTGTTCCTGAACCATCTTTGTCGTCAATCTTGACGATTGCCGACTCGTACCAGTACGGCCCACCCTTCGGCCTAGTGTTCCGCATGGGTGATGCCCAGTTGCGCACGAACCCAATTGGACACAAATGCGAATTTCTACCTCTTGAGCGATATTCCTTCAGTAATTCAACGACATTGTAAGTTATGTTTATCTCACGGAGCCTTTTCAAGCATTTAATGCTCTCTTCATTCGGACGATATACTTATCCACTAACCTACCCAGTCTCCGAAATTTGAACATTCCATCCTATCCTAACCTTGCTTACCTAAACGTAGCGTATACTAATGTTGAACAGCATACAATATACTATAATAAGATATCGTTCGTACGTAATTCTATTCCATCTATTTAAAAGTGTACAGGATTTTGAGTAAAAAGTAATTTGTGTCCAATTGGTCTTTACACCAGTGGGTTCTTCCCGTTCCGCATAAAAGCTCCGCGAAAATGTGGAATTTTCATGATTTTCGCGTACTTCAGCAGATCCATATCGGTCAACGTTCGGCGTGGTAGTTTCACTTCAAGTTTTTTGGCTTCAAATGAAAGACTAGTCCTTCTCTGTAGGGTTTCAAGTACAGTCATTCGCCTAATGCGATAGCTTCCATCGTTTTGTTGTGCCGTTCACTTTCCTTCAGTTGTTCCATGTTTGCATTCGCATCATTCGCGGGTTTAGCTATACCTGCAGCACCGCCGGCCAACGCTCCAGCGGTACTGAGACCCGCAAACACAACGACGAGAAGCGGCATAAGCCTC
The DNA here is from genome assembly GCA_030142595.1 of Trachelus iudaicus. NCBI lineage: Eukaryota > Metazoa > Arthropoda > Insecta > Hymenoptera > Cephidae > Trachelus > Trachelus iudaicus. The sequence continues at coordinate 4,502 of JARQTH010000752.1, read as the reverse complement.
CGACTTTGGACGCCATGCGTAGAACCCGCGGTGTGCGTACGTTGTGATGTCCACCTGCTCGTTTGACGGCAGATTGTGTACCCTTGAAAGCAGATCTGATAGCTACTCGTGCATCACTGCTAGGAATCATCGATCGTTTGTCTTCCTCAATGACTTTCCTCAGCGTTACGGTCTTTGGCTTCTACTTCTTTTTAAGTCCCAGACTGAGTTTTGACTTGGCACTTATTACATTCACTACGGATCAGGCAGCCGCCTTCTTAGCGAGACTCGCGTTTTTCACGAAAACGCGCTTCCAAGTTTTGTCAGCCAGTACCCTGTCGCTGCCCCTCTGTGGTCGAGGCTCTCACGATTCTTCGAGTAGGAGATGTCGCGTTCTTTGCAGGCTGCGTCGAGGTATGATGACCATTTAAACACTGATATGATTTACGCACAGTTTAAAAATCGACAAGGACAGCAAACTCGACGGAAGTAGATACAGAAAAGGATTGACAAACAATAATATTCTATGTTACTAAGGAGTTCCAGTTCAATACCCGCACGCTTGAGCATAGCATCGCAAGCGAATCCTGGCGCTGTATAATAGTGCAGAGGATCTAGCTTGTATATAGAAAAATATTTACCTCTAAAATTTTCAAAAATATCAGCCAAAAGTAGAATATCAGTTTTTAAATATAGATCAGAATATTCCTATTCCAGTCTCAGAAATTTCCTCATTATTTAATTTCATAAAACACTTTTCTTTCGAAGGTAATTACGTCTTTTAAAGTTTTCCCCAACACTACATACTCATACGGAAAAACTCCTTTCCTCATTAAGAGATTAAACTCCTTCTGTCGATGAGTAATTATTTTTTTGTAGTCATTCGGAAAGAATGATAATTTTTCGATGCTGCTTGCCATAAATCTGAATGAATCTATGAACCGATAATTTATAATTATATCTTCGACATTTTTTGTAAATGATATACAGGGTGTCCCATTTGAAACAGAGCGGTTGGATATCTGTTTAAGGAAGAGCGAGACAGCAAAATCTGTCACACGAAAGTTGTAGGGTACGAAGGGGGAAATTCAGTGCAAATAGAATTTATGCTCCTACTATTTGTGCTTCTATGTTGCACGCATCAAGCCAGCTATTTCACCATATGTGGATTTACAGGTAGGTTATTTGATATTTGCTGACTTCAAGAAAGTGGCACTGTATCACTGCTCTAATACTTTTGACCGCGGTCGACACTGTAAATATTAATACCTAAATCGTTTAATATCGCAAATTTGGGAATATCCTTTAAAGCAATAGGAAAGTATAGACCTTCATGTTTTAACACTGAGTTGAAATTTGGGTAACAACTGATTAAGTTTACATAAACATTTGCTGGAAAAAGAGCTCAAGTTACAAACCATAGAAAGCAAAACGGTTCATTATTTCTAATATTCACAAATGTTTTCTCATTCTGTATATTTTTTGGCAGCTCGACATATGTTGATAGGCCTTCACGTAATGGTTCATATTTATTAATAATTTTAACTAAATATATTCGACTAATGACCAGCCCGGTTTCCTTACCTGAAAATCCTTTTTTAACCAGTAATTTGTCTTTTACGTTTTCGTTAAACGAATTATCCGTGCAAATTTTCAACATAACGCAACGTTCACTTCTATATTACCCTCTTTCTTAAGACTATTATATTTCGTGGCTCGTTTTTCGAGATTACAATGTAGTACTGCCTGCTGCCGCTAGATTTCACCACGTATTTAGAGACTAAAAACGAAAAAACTGCCGCGCAGCCGCTCGCCGGGACGCGCAACAAACTTCATATTGTTTCTGGTGCGTCAGAGAGTAGCCACGTTAGAATTTTTTCTTAAAGTTTTTTACCGTGTAAATTGGTCTAAAAAGTGTTAGAATATTAGTGATTCGAAGAAGAGATCTCGGTCAAGGGATCTTAATAATAAAAATAAAGAAGAAGACGTGCGTGAAATTGCGAAAAGATGTCTGAGCTTCAAGCTAGGTTAGATCGTGTTTTGCGTAGTCAAGAACAAAATGGCGCGTCGTAAGACGCGGCGAAAGATTCGCAAAATGATGCGGCGAAAGATCCGTCGGAAAATGCAGCGAGAGTTTCGTCGAAAGGTTCGGCGAAAAGCTCGTCGAAAGATTCGACGAAAAGCTCGTCGAAAAATTCGGCGAAAGGCTCGTCAAAAGATTCGGCGAAAGGTTCGTCAAAAGATGCGGAGAGAAGCTCGTCGAATGAAATGTCGTCGAATAGGGGTACAGATCTGATAGACTCATCCAAGGTTTCAAGGTTGTCGTCGAGCGGAGCTACGACACGAAACGATGGTAAGTAAAAAAAAAAAAAAAAAAAAATGGGAGAGAGGTCCATGCCTGATCACAGCTTAGGAGATTTTCTCTTGACTGGTAGATTTCGAAACAGTACGACACATCCAGTTATTTTTCTTGTATTTTCTTTGTGGAAAAAACAGAAGTTCGTCCTACACAAAGGAGTCAAGAGAGCGAGGTTGTGGAGGATATCCCTTCGACCATCCCAGTTCTATCGGGGATTTCAACAGAGGCTCTAGCAACTGCTATCGCTCTTGCTGCGAGGAATCAACATCCGCCTACACATTCGCTAAGTGATTCAGCAGAATCTTTGTCTTCGTCGCAGGTGAATCAGGCACCAGATGGCTTGATAAGCGAAGAGGCTTCCGCTAAAGATGCTGGGACATGTGTTTCATCGTTGGATGAAGAAACTTTAAAGCTCTTGGGCGATGACCCTGGAAAGGAAGATTCAAAATTCTCCTTGCAACCAGATTTGGCTTTGAGATGGAAAGGTTGGATGTCCGTTGGCCTCAAAAAAGAAATGCTCGATGAGTTATTAAAAAGTATGGGCGTTCAGGTAATTGTACTTTGGACGCGCCAAAGCTCAATATCGAGATAGAGGCTTCGCTGTCCGAGGTGACGGCTAAGCGTGACAAACATTTTGTGAATTCACAAAAATGATTAGCTCTGCTATGGTTGCATTAGGTTCAGCGATCACGATGTTGTTGGTGAACAACGACGAGTGCATCGATAGGCTGCAATTAATCGAATATCTTTGTGACGCAGGTAAATTGCTTGCGGCGTCTCATTATAAAGAATCGTTAGCACGAAGAGCTTTCATCTCTCCGGGGATAAGCAAGCCTTTGCGCACGGCTTTAGATAACACGAAGCATGGCGAATTTCTATATGGTCCGGACCTCCAAGCGAAAATTAAGGACGCCAAGTCGATTGTTAAATTGGGTGACGATTTAAAATTGAAGACTGTTCAGAAGCCGGCTGAAAAACCCCAAGGCAAGGCTTTAAACTTTAAATGTCCACCGTCGAAACAGAAGAATTTTTCATCGGTGGGGAATCGTTAGCAGAATCGATCTCGTCGCCGTTTCCAGTCGAAGAGCCATTCGACTTCTCAAGGGAAGGAGTTAAAATTGTTGCCGGAAATTTGAAACGATTCAAGGCTGAGTGGGGCAAAATAACTTCGGACAAGTTTATATTGCGAGCGATCGAGGGTTTTAAAATTCCTTTTATCGCAGAGGCTCCGCCAAATTTATCACTTCCAGTCCCGCGATGGTCAGTGGAAGAGTTTGTTTCTCTAAGGGTAGCTATTGACAAATTGTTAGACGTTGGGGCAATTAAACCTTGCGTGGATTCTAGAAATCAGTTTTTATCGCCATCTTTCCTGGTTGTAAAGCCGGATGGCTCTCACAGGTTTATTTTGAACCTAAAACGCTTAAACGAATTCATAGCTACTGAACATTTTAAAATGGAGGATTTAAGAACAGCTATCAAGTTATTTTCTCCGAATGATTTTTTAGCCTCAATTGATTTGATGGATGTTTACCTTCTCCTTCCTTTGCACAAAGAAAGTAGACGTTTTGTTCGTTTCAAGTTTGAGGAGCAAACTTTTGAGCTTACTTGTTTGGTGGCTGGTTTATCCGTGAGTCCTTGGATCTTCACAAAGATTATGAAGCCTACACGTTCTTCGTACTAGAAGATTCATCTCTATGGTTTATTTAGATGATTTCCTTTGCGTTGGGGGCAGCTATGCAGCTTGTCAGGAGAATGTTAATTTTACGATTGAATTTTTAGAGTCTCTCGGTTTCGTGATAAATACAAAAAAGAGTAGTTTCACTCCGGCGACAAGATGTAAATATTTAGGTTTTGTCTTGGACTCTACTAGAATGGGTTTACAACTAACCATTGATAAGAAAGTTACGCTGATCGGGCTGATTGAAAAGTTTTTAGCCATTCGAACATGTGAGATTCGGGATTTCGCGAAACTAGTGGGTTCTTTGGTTTCGGCTTGCCCAGCCGTGGCTTATGGTTGGCTTCGTACAAAGCTGTTAGAAAAAGAGAAATTCATTGCGTTGTGTATTAACGGAAACGATTGGGACGAAGATATGATCCTTCCAGAGTACCTCAAGTCGGAGTTTCTTTGGTGGAAACGTGTTATCCCTTCAGCGTTTAATCCAAT
>JARQTH010000751.1:0-43433 GCA_030142595.1 Trachelus iudaicus | reverse complement strand
GAGCGAATGCTCCCACTCTGTCTCGGACGCCATCTTGCGAAGTTTCCTTCACTGACCAGTACCTTTTAGTCAGAGCGTGCGTCTGTACGACTGTCCTCCGAACCACGTGTTTCTCGGCAGGCAAAAAAGCTGTGATAACCAAGACAAAGTGTTTAGTCTTTTTCCCATTTGTTTCACCTCTCCAAACGCGCAGTGCGTCTCAATAACAACAACAATATGATGTATGGTATATCATCGGGACCTGGTTATTTTCAAAAACAAATTGAGGAAGTTCTGAAAGATATAGACAGAGTGGCGGTGGTGGCAAACGACGTAGTGGTAACGGGAAGTGATGATGAGGAACATTTGCAAAATTTGGATGTAGTATTAACGCGTTTAGAAGAATGTGATTTGAAAGGACGAGTAAATAAATGCGAATTCTTCAAAAACGAAGTCAATTATATAGGATATAAATTAAAGGATAACACTGTTACAGTAAATGAAGAAAAATATAAAGCAATCGTAGAAATGAAAGAACCGGAAAATCACAAAGAATTACAGTTGCTATTAGGTAAAATCAATTATTACGGGAGAGTATTTAAAGATCGTGCTAATATTCTATCACCATTATATAATTGTAATAAGTCAAAGAATTTCGAGTAGAATAAAGATTGTAAAGAGGCGTTTGGGAAAGCAAAAATAGAATTGAAGAATGTTATTGTAAACTACAATCCATCTTTACTACTAAAATTAACATGCGATGCGTCCCCAAAAGGGTTAGGTGCATATATTAGTCAGCCCTATGAAGGTAGCGATAGGCCAGTAGCTTTTGCATCAACGAGGTTGACAGCTGCGCAAGAAAATTATTCGCAAATTGACAAAGAAGCAGCTGCGATAATATTTGGTGTAACCAAATTCTACGATTATCTATTCGGACGTAAATTCCTTTTAAAAACGGATAATAAACCGTTATCTAGGATTTTTTCTCCTGAAAAGGGTATACCGAAAATGGCTACAAGTAGGTTGCAAAATTGGAGTTACTTTTTATCAGCATTTGATTACGAAATAGAGTATATAAGTACAAGAGATAATATTGTGGCCGATACTTTATCAAGACTACCGATAAATTATGTAGAGAGTAATGATATATTAGATATCGAAGGCAGATTTACGTATTTACACTATGTCTATTCAACAAATATAACATGTTTGAATTTTAAAGCAGTAGCGCGTGAAACTGCGAAAAATGAGACTTTATCTATTGTGAAGCGGATGGTAATCGAGGGATGGCCCGAATGGAACCTTAAAAGTTGGCCCAATGAATTGCAACCGTATGCATTTCGTAAAGACGAAATTCATGTTGAAAAAGAATGCTTAATGTGGGGACAAAGAGTCATCGTTCCACCTAAATTAAGAGAAAAGGTAATTGAACAATTACACGAAAGTCATTTTGGGATAGTTAAAATGAAGAGTTTGGCAAGGTCGGTGGTTTGGTGGCCCAATATAGACAAGAACTTGGAAGAAAAATCTAAATATTGTAAATGGTGTGTTGAATTGAAAGACAATCCAACTAGAATGGAATTAACTCTGTGGCCGTGGCCTAGCCGACCTTGTCAAAGACTTCACGCAGATTTTGCAGGGCCATATATGGGGCACACTTACCTTTTAGTTTTAGACGCCTATTCCAAATGGCCTGAAATCTTTGTCATGAAAAATATATCAACAGACGCAACGATAAAAAAATTCCGATAAATGTTCACCACACATGGGCTGCCTAATCATATTGTAACTGATTCAGGAGCGCAGTTTACGAGCGACGAATGTAAAAATTTTCTTAAACAATTAGGAATAAAACAAGATTTTTCCGCACCTAAACACCCCGCGACAAACGGAGCGGCGGAGAATTTCGTAAAAACATTTAAGCGTAAACTTAAAGCCATTGTACAAAGCTCAAAAGTAGATATAAAAACGGCTATACAAATATCTTTAATCTCATACAGAACAACAAAACATGCGACAACTAATAAAATTCCGGCGAATTTATTGTTTAAAAGAGAACTGAAAACTCCTTTATTATTATTACGGCCGGAAACGAGATCTCATGTTGAAGCAAAACAATACATGCAAAAAAAGAATTTTCGAGGTAACAGAAAAGAAAACTTTGAGGAAGGTGACGTAATAATGGCAAGGGATTTTCGAAAACATCATGCAAACATGTCGGAAGCAAAAATTGTTACAAAATTACCCCCAAGAAATTTATGATCAAATTTAAAGAAGGAGGAGAGAAAGAACATAAAAGACATTATGATTAAATACAACCATGGCGGGAGAGCGAAAATAATATGAGCGAAAAAGATATCATTACAAATAAGTCCAATAATATGAATAGCAGAAGCTCACCAATAGTATTAAGAAAATCAACTAGATTAAAGCGAAATACAACACCATACGACGCTACAAACTATTTGTAAAGTGTGTTACAATTATAGTAATTCTGATAACTAAATAAAACGGGGAAGGATGTAGGATATGTGGCATGAGTGTGAGAGTATCTATAACACGAGTGTCGCATGTAAGAAGACAGGCAATAAAGGCAGTGAATCTTGAACCGTAGCAGAGAGCGGTTGTATTTATTTACCTCTTCCTCGCATATATTATAGTTATGAAGCGGCAAATGGCCAGACAAAGGAGGCATACTTCATGACATGGGCCATGCACGCGCAGCACATGAATCATCCGTTGACGGATGAGTGGATTATACGAAGACTCATGCTACAATATGGTCCGGAGACCTTCAGGTGACTATGCGACTCACCAGTGCATACGGTACATGAGATGGCAAGGGCATTGGCCAGAGTGGACCGGGTGCGAGGAATGTTCGGAGTCGAACGTCCCAAGGGATCTGAAGCAGCACCTCAGCGATACACGGACCACCGTAGAACCGAGAACTCACCTAGGGAGCGGAATGATGTGCGGCAAGGATCCGATAGGCAAGGGGCAATAGCTCAGCAAGGGGATAGAGCGAGAGTGCCGAAGGGTGATGACCGAGTAGGCATCTCATCGGGATCCAGACAAGTGCGCGCATTCGAGATGACTGCCTCAAAGGACCATTTCAGAGAAATGGAGAGCAGTCCAGGGGAGGAAGAAGGAAGTACTACTAAAGGAAAGCAGAAGAAGATAACGAGCGAGCAGATGGAGAAGGCCGGCCCATCGATCGCGGTATTATGTCCCGAGGAAGATTTAGAAGAAGAAGAAGAGGAGGAGACAACGGAAGCGGCAGTGTCGCCGATGATCAAGCTGATGTTTGACAAAGTAGTAGTGTGGACCCTGCTCGATATCGGTGCACAGGCATCGGTCATCCAGGATAAGCAGTTGGAGCACTTGGAGAGCCAAGGGCTCAAGTTCAAAACGCTGTCGGTGAGACCCACGATGATAAAAGGAGCGTTCAAGGGGAAGAATCAGACGGTCAGGAACAAGGTCATATTGACCTTTACCTTTGGTGGTCAGCCATTGGCCCAGAATTGTTACGTGGTCAAAGGACTAGCCACACCCCTCAAACTGGGAATAGACTTCCTGAAATATTACAGGGCAATGCTGGATATTGAAGGAGGGAGAATTCTCCTTCAACCGCCCAAGGTTCCCACGAGTATTCGGCAAAGAACGATCGTGGTAACATCCGCAAAGGAAAGAGGACTCCAGAAGGTCACGATTCTCAATGCAAGGGATGACAGTGCCACAAAACCAAGGGATGTATTCAGGGCAATAGATGCAGTACTGAGCCAATTCCCGGGAGTATGCAAGAAGGGAGTGGGGAGAATCATGGATTATGAGCATCGAATCGAACTGATGAATCACCAACCATATAAGAAGGCCTTGTATCCAATTCCGAAGGTGTACGAACAAGAAGTGGCCAAGAAGCTGCAAGAGCTCGAAGATCAGGACGTAATCACAAGAGCACCAACGCAATACGTCAACCCACTCGTAATGGTGAAGAAGCCGAACGGGATACTCCGGATGTGCCTAGACGCAAGGGAAAGAATTAAAAGGATGAAGGGAGATTACGCATGCCCTCCCATCATTGATGAAGTATTCTCACGAATGGGTGGCGCCAAGTAATTCTCTACTCTCGACATCTCAGAAGCATTTCACCATGTCGTACTAGTAGAGGACAGTAGGCAGTATACGGGTTTCATGTTTAATCTAGGACCTACGTCTATAAAAAGTTGCCATTCGGACTCAAGACGTCGGGACGGAGCTTCACTAGGACACTCGCGGCGGTGCTAGGACCCGAGTTAGAGGAGCAGTTGGTTGCATATCTGGACGACGTCCTTATCGCCACGCCCAGTTTAAAAGAACATTTGGAGCTCCTACAAAGAACAGTGAAGGCGTTGGAACAAGGGAGAATACTACAGAGCAAGAGTGCCTGGCCGTCGTATGGGCGTTAAAGAAATGGCGCCTATATCTACTGGGCAGGCCAGTGGTGATCCGCACCGATCACCAAGCACTCACATTCATAAGCAAGTGTACGGTATCAAACAATAGAATTGCAAGATGGTTCATCTTTTTGAAACAGTTCGACCTACGGTGGCAACACGTCCCGGGATTGTCCAACGAAATAGCGGATACCCTATCCAGATGGCCTCACAGAGAAGACAGGCCACCGGTAAAGGAACGGAACAAAGTAATAATCCAGGAGATCAGTACCACGGATAAGCTGAACTGGAGAGAATGCATTCAAGATATCCGGAAAGCACAAGAGGAAGACGAAGAATTCTTGGAGGCCAAAGGAATGAACCTTGACAGATTCCAAGTAAAAGAGGGTATCGCCTGGAAAGAAACCACTCAAGGATGGAGAATCCCGATACCCAAGGAAATACGGTGGGACGTGGCGATGCAAGCACATCAGTTCTCAGTACATTTTGGGACGGATAAGACGAAGGCGTTCCTCAAGGGCCTATTCGAGATCTCATCTCTCGACCGTTTAACGCGGGAGGTGGTAGCTTCGTGCGACATATGTCAGCGTACGAAATGGTACACACGACGAACAGAAGGACACCAGTTCTACGAGCTACCAGGAAGGCCGGGTGAGCAACTAGCAGTAGACATATTTGGACCACTTCCCACCACCAGCAAAAGAAATCAATCCACCGGAGTGATCATCCAGGAGTTGATAAAGTATTGCAACGAAGGAGGGCAACCGGACGAAATCCTAACAGACCGAGGCGGCCAGTTCCTATCAACCGAGTGGAAGAACTTCGGGATGGAAAGGGGAATCAAATTGATCAACACCACGCCCTACAACTTACAATAAAACTCGTTGGAAAGGGTAATGAAGGAGTTAGGGCGAATGGGCAGATTATTCACAAGCGACCATCAATATAGATGGGCGCGAGTAATCCCCAGAATCGAAGATACAATCAACGGAAACATGCACGCCAGCACAGACTGTCGCCTTTGAGAATTGCATCAAACTAGATAGGAACCATTGAGACTACTGATGGAGCTGCAGGGACCCGAGTTTAGGAACCGGGACCGGCAAGAGCTTATTAGGGAGTCAGCAAGGAATCTCGCAAGAGCGGCTGACAGCCGCAGAAGAAAGATGAGAAAATCAAGACCACCGGAATATCAAGTGGGGCAAAGAGTGTTGGTAAAAGTACATTGCCTATCCAATCTTCAAAATCGGGTCACGAGAAAGCTGTGCGTGCTCTATGAGGGCCCATACTTAGTTGCTGAAAAGGTATTTCTCAATGCCTACTTGTTGATAAACGACCAGGGGGAGCCCCTGGGGACCTATAATAGCCAACAAATACGACCATATCGAGAAGCCGGAAGGCAATAATGTCGATGAGGGAGGAGGGAGTGGAAGGAGAAAAGTCCATCCAGCAGCGATCCAATAACGTTCCAAAGGGAGAAGGGGTACAGGGGTTGGGGAGAGACCCCACCCCATGCAGCCCACGTCCAAGGACGAGAAGAACACGGTGAGGGAATCAATAAGATTCGCAATCATCAGCATCATCAACGTCAATGAGAATCAGGAACCCTGGAAAGAAGTTAGAGCACATCAGGAGAAGGGGCAGACCATTGAAGGTCAGCAAAGGGGGGTCGCAGGAAAGCTAAACCGAATGCAGCTAACTTCCATTGGAGAACGTGATCGACCGCATGAGGTCATAATTCAAAAGACCGAAGAATTCGGGGTCATGGGTGGGGGAACCCAGGAACTGAATATATACTTCGATGCAACTCGCATAATCAGCTCCAGAACCCAAGCATCTACAATACATCGGGGAGCATGTAATACGGGGTCAGCAGAAATGACCTTGATTGTGACAAAAGCAAACAGCATCTGGGTCTCTAATGGATCGGCAGTGGAAAAAACAAACTATGCTAAGTATAAGAATCCACATGCAGCAAGACCTTTGGAACCAATGCAGACGATAGCTCTTAGCGAAACTGGCTCAAAGAACCCGGAACGGAAGTCCCAAAAGATCCCGGTCAAAGGGTTCAATGGAGAAAAAAGAAGAGGGATAGGACACAATAAATACAGGTGCGTGATGATCCCAAGCTCATTATCATATATCATCATGAATAGTGATAGTGTCTTACGAGTGCGAAGGGAGGTCCGGGAATACCGGGAAGAGTGGCGACTGGAGTTAGGGAAGATCGCAAGATTATTAAGGACCCGCCGAAACATGGCCAGATGGACCAGGGAACTCCTGGAGGAGGCAGTAGACCGCGACCAGGAACGGTTATCTGCCCTGTACCGGGAGGTACAGGGAGAGGATTTCGGAAGCACGGAGGACGAGGGGGAACCCACATCGGATCATCCGACAGCTGAGCTGGAATCGGCGCAAGACTCAGGAGTGGGGACTCCGACCCCGCATGCAACCCCGGGACCCTGTGCAACCGCATCGCTACCAGGACCCCCACCCTCGTATAAGGAGATGTTCGGGTCATTCGTACCACCAGAGGAGTGGGAAGAGGCGAGAGCCGATACGGGTATAGAGGAAAGCGACCTGGCCCAAGCGGAAGGTTCGTCCGGGGACAACTAGCAGCCCAGTGAAGATGAGGATCCGGAAGGAATTAAACCGCCAACGGTGGAAGGAAAGGTAATCCCAGCTGAATCAGCCCCGGGAGCGGTGATGGAAGCAGGATTTCCATGCGAAGAAGAAGGGATAAGCCTGGACTTAGAAGGAGTGATCCAGCAGGAGGCAGAGCTCGATCCATTCTCCGAACTCATGAGGTGGTTTGAGGACCTGCTAGAAGGATACCCTGAACTCCAATAAAATTGGAGTTAGGGCGAGGGGGAGGTTGTGACCGTCCAAACCCCCAGAAAAAGGATAAGAGGTCAAGGAATAAACCCCTAACAGCTAGGAGAAGGTTCGACAACAGGAATACGAACAAGATACCAAAATATGACAAAACACCTAAGGGCTGACCATCGAAGTACCCGCAGGAACCACGTGCCAGGATTAAGGAGATGATAGGCGAGGGTTCAGCAGAAAAAGGCCAACAATGCATAAAGATAAATGCATAAAGGTCACCCGAGGTCACGGAAAAAAGGGACCACGATAGCGGCTACCATCCAACCCGGAACAAAAAGGGGCCCACGGAACCCAAAAAGGGCTGGGAATATGGACGGGCCCATGACCTGCCAAACGCATAAAAAACAAACAAGCTGTGACAAAGGGACCAAGATGTCACCATCCTACCATATGAAGGGAAAGGGTCAAAGGGACCAAGCAGGGTGGAAACTTGTGCCATACCAGAGTCGAACCAGAAGTATCCAGAGCGAACCCAAAAGGACCAAAGGAACGGTGACAGCAACCCCAAAGAAGAAAGGGTCAGCCATCCAAGGTCATCAATAAGGGTCATTACCAGATCGCCACTCGGGGCAAAAGGAAGGCACCCAGGAACAAGTCGATTGCACTAAGAACGGAGAACATCGAGGCAACCCACCAAAGGGCCAAGGTAAAGGGACCGGGAAAGGGAGCACCAATCACCAATCACAACCTGTAGAAAGCTAAAAGAGAATTGAGGGTGTACAATAGGAAGGAATAAAGTTCGGATTATATATTTCAATTAATAAATTACGATTTATTCGAAAACCTGTCACACCGGAATAGTGAGTGATCGAATGGAGTGAGATCAATCTAAGGGATTGAAGACTACCATTTAGACCTCAACCGGCAGTAGGCACCTAGCATCACCGGGATTCAGCCTAAGCGGATACAAGGGACGCTTGTGTTCCGTAACGGGCTGGCAATGCCCTGCCAATTTGGGCATCATAATCAATTGGCTGGCGACCGTAATAGAGGTAAAATCGATGAAACCCCACGGACTTGCGATAACCGAAAAACCTGGGGGGCTCCTATAGCAGAACCTCAAAAGGGCGAATACAACGGGGCAAGGACCAGGCAACACCCTTAAGAAGACCCATCGCCAAGGAGGACGTGGTAAGGGCAGTCAAGCCGACACCCCAACCGCCAGAGAGCAACGTGCCAGGAGGGAACCTTCAGGTTTCCGCTACATCGGGACATCAGCAGAAGGTGCTAGGATAAGAAATAGAGAAACGTTTACAACCTAACCATTTAACAAAAAATCTATTCCCGCGTTTCTTCAACACCTTCTCCACAGGGTATATGTCAGGGTATTTGATTCTGGTAAGTTCCTGTTCGTAAGAGCCGCCTTCGATAGGGTGATCCTGGTAGTCTTTGAGTTTGCGCGTCACCGGATGGATATTCTCCACTTGGCTTATCGTAAAAATTTACGTTGTCCAGTTAAGTGTGTAGCCTTTTTCAAAAATGTGTTTGAACTTGCTTATTCGCACTTTGTCTCCAGCTTTCAATTTTGCAAGTTTAAATGTGGATTTGCTATTGAAATTCTTGTACACTCGATGCAGTAATTTTTTTTCTTTTCTAGCAGTGGCGTCTATCGATTTCATACCAATGGTTCGATGTTTACTACTATTGTAAGAGGAAAGCAGGTCTGATAAAATATTTAACCAACGACGGTCACCCTACACGCTAAATTGTTTCCACATATTATTTTTTCGAGTACGATTGAAACGTTCACAGATCGATGCCTTCAAGCTGCTGAATGACGAATACATAGTAATACCATGTTTTTGCATTAGATTCTTGAATTCGGTATTGTAAAATTCACGACCTTCGTCGACTTGGAATTTCGTGGGTATCCATCCCTGCACCAATATAGATTTCATAGCTCTCATCACGTCCTTAGCATTCTTGCTCTTCGTCGTCATGGCCAAGCAAACTTTGAAAATATATGGATGACGGTGAGCAGGTACTTGTACCCATCGTTGTCTTTTGCGTACGCTGACATGTCAACGAGATCCACTTGCCAAGTCTCATATAACCCACGGGTGTCAACGTGTCGGTGCTGATAATTTCTTCTATCAGGTCTATGCAGTTCTTTCACCACCGCTAACTTTTTTCCATTCCTTCTCCAGTGCATTCAGTCTAGCGTCCAGCTGGGAAGTGATCTCAGAGTTGCGAATCGGTAAGTCTTGCCCTGTCTTTATATCTCTTTTTAGACGATTCAAGGCATCTTTTACGGTAGAATTGAGAGCGCGAATCATTAAGTTGTTGTTATCGATTTCATTGCGCATTTCAACAGTCTTATGAAATACGGTACCGACTTCCTGCTTTACTATAGTTTTCATCAGATTCAAAGTAACAGCATCTTTTAGCTCCTCGGGATTGGCACAGCCTCTTGTTAACAATGTCATAGCGGCCTGCAGCAGTGAATTTGAAACCAACAATGGACATGCGCTTCGCGCACATTCTTTTTCACTATGCGGAGTGGCAGGGGGGGGGGTACAGGGAGTACGTGAGCGCTATAGAGTTTCACGAGGGACTGCCACAGAACACCGATTACGGCAACGACTCGCGCCAGAATATTCGTCATCATCGACGATCTTATCATGGAATCGTCCAATAACACGGTGGTCGACCTTTTTACCAGAGGCAGCCATCATAAGAACATCAGCGTTATCTTTATCACGCAGAATCTCTTTCATCAAGGGCCCGGACAGCGCGATATCTCGTTGAATGCCAACTACATCGTTGTATTTAAAATCCGCGCGACAGAGCGCCGATACAGCATCTGGCGAGACAGGTGTTGCCTGAAAATCCGCGCTTCGTACAGGAAGTTTACCGCGATGCCACGGCCCAACCGCACGGCTATCTACTACTCAATTCGAAGCCCCGATAACTGTCGCCTTCGCACGTGTGTGTTTCTCTCGGACCCGTTCCACTATGTGCACACTGCGAAACATGAATGCCGTCCTTGGGTGGAGCTAGTAGGAAGCGTGAGTGGGTGAGTGATGGTGGTGAGCAAGCCAATCCGACGCGTAGAGAGGGTAGCCTATTCCTCTCGCTCGGGACAGCATTTATGTCCCGAGTTTACGCGTCCCGCATAAGAGTGTCTTACAAAATTTCAACACGAGTCCGCATAAGCCCCTCTCACTCGCAGTTAGGGGAGTCCCAGAGATAGCCTGCACTGCGTATAATAGCGTCTCACTTGCGTATAACGCTAGGCGCTCATAAGACCCTCTCACTCGTTGCCAGCCCTGGCCTAGCGCGTATAAGAGCGTCTCACTTGTGTCTAACGCTAGTCGCCCATAAGACCCTTGCACTCCAAACTTCGGCTCTCTTATTATAATCCGCTAGACGCAAGTGAGTGAGGCTATCTCTGGGACTCCACTAACTGCGAGTGAGAGGGTCTTATGCGGACTCACGTTGAAATTCTGTGAGACACTCTTATGCGGGACGCCTGGACTCGCGACGATATTGCCGTCCCGATTCAGGGGAATAGGCTACCCCCTCTACGCGTCGGCCTGGCTTGCTCGCCACCAATCGCCACTGCCGGTCTCCCCCACTCACGCTTCCTACTAGCTCCATCCAGGGACGGCATTAATGTCCCGCAGTGTACA
Source organism: Trachelus iudaicus (assembly GCA_030142595.1). Lineage (NCBI taxonomy): Eukaryota > Metazoa > Arthropoda > Insecta > Hymenoptera > Cephidae > Trachelus > Trachelus iudaicus. The sequence continues at coordinate 32,500 of JARQTH010000751.1, read as the reverse complement.
GCCGGTTGCCTGTAATTGGCGCGAGACTCGACCAATTTTCTTGATCCCACTTCTGACACCAATTAATTTGTGACGTGCAGGGCGTTAATACACGTCTAGCAAAGTTAATCTGCCGCGCTGCGCGTGGGAGTTTATATTTATTTTTGTTTTGGTCAAGTTCTTCACTGCCGTCCTATACAGCCCCCGTCCTTTGGATTGGCGTTAGGATAAGGAATTGATGTATGGTCTATTTAAATCAAAAGATTCAAAGTTCCCATTGAACTGATTCGAATGTATTGTTACACCCCAATTTGCTTAACCGATAATAATTTTATTGAATAGTAAAAATGCCGAATGGTTTTACAACTAATTTTACAAGAAAGGCCTCGCAATGCTGTGTTTACACTGACTCCTGCATATTCATTCTTACTCGCATGTTCGGCGTGTAACGGTAGACGCCCACGCCGCCTTGGTGTTTGCACTTCGTCTTATCACGGTTAGAGGTCCTTCTATCTTGTAATCACTTAAATTATACGACAATATTGTTCGTGGCAAAATCAAAATACTAACATCTAAACTCACATTGACTGATAAGCATAAGATACGATACGACTTAATCAACTTACAAACGGCGATATATAACAGTACGCGGAACTCCCGAGAGAACATTAGCCGCTGCGCGATGCAATTTGTGAGGAGCTATTCCAGCCCGAACTATGCACTTTGGTATGTATCTGGAGACTGATTTGCCTTCCCTGATCCATCCTACTTTCTGCTGAAAGTAGGTGGACGGGCGGAGACAAATCTTACTAATTACGCAGTTTTACCTGCTCGCGTGAATCCTGGAAATTTTAGTTCACACATTTTAGGTACGTTCGCGGTACGATATGAGCAGAAGCTAGCTACCTCACATAATGTCGTGGTCGGCATCTCAAAAAGCGTGTGATTTCTCTGTTGCATTCCCGGTTCTCACTGATGTTTCTCTTATTCGTATATGTGTGTGAGAGCCAAAGTCCAAAACGCATGACACGTGACACAGTTATCTCATTTTCACGAATCGGTAATGCCGCCAAACAACTAATAGTGACGAAAATGACTAAATTCATATTCAAAGGTACTCCAATCCAAATTTACTTATTGAATTCCATTTCACAAGTCATTAACGACATAGAAATACAACTACAAATCATGAATGAATTACATAATTTAAAAGCAGGAGGTCACAAAGGCTTCACTAAAACACTAAAACGAATACAACAGTTTTATACCTGGACTTCTATGGAAAAGGATATTAAGGACTATGTATCTAAATACGCAGACTGCCAAACGCGAAAATTAATTAGAGAAATAACTAAAGCTCCAATCCTCCTTCGAGTCGTCCCTTGTAACGTTACAAAACGTTCGATCTCTCGGTGCTCCCGCATCGAGAGCGCACTTGTTACAAGGAAAGAACAAGGACGCGAGGCAAGGATCAACACTAACCGATAGAGGGAAAACAGTTCCTGAAAGTAAATCCGCGGAGAATAATAGAAACAAAAGCCGCTAGAGGATTAGCACTTCTCGCTAATCAATCTAGCGTGGGAATTAGTTAAATGAGGCATTCCGAATCAAATTAGGAATTCAGAATATAATTCGAAATCTACCACATTAGACTTGTACAGCAAATTTGAATAATAATAAAGTCAGCGTGATTTAAATCCGAAAGGATAACGCATATTAAAATCGTTATAAAGTGTTTGAACTCGATTTATGCCCTCTGGGATAGAGCATATTTATTACATAAAATCATTGTACATAATTCTGTCGACGGCTACGGCATATAAACATCCGCTATTCAGCCTAGACCGATCCGTAGAGAAAATCTGTCAAAGTTCTGAGGAGACCACCGAGATCTACCTCAGAAACTTATCCGCACTATTATCTGCACCGTTATTAGTTAAGTCGCACATAGTACCATAGCCAATAGATAGGCAAATCGCCACTAAGGCTAAAAGACCAACACAGGCATCCCCTCTGTACCGCACAGACAGGTTAGAGTGAGACAGGAATAGACAAAAAGTATAGGCCGACGCCTGGATAATCCTTTTCCTACAATACCGACAATAGATTAAAACTGGGTAATTGACAGTGATTATAAAACTACTGTACCGATTATCGGTTATTTAATAAAATTTTATTATTTTGTTTCACCATATACTCCTGTGTTGCCTACATTCTTAAAGACGCCAGCCCCGAGCACTTACCTACATCCCATTTCGTACACTCATAAGGAGCGTGCGAAATTGCACTATCGAAAAACGTTACAATATATAATATATTTCTATTTTTAAAAAACCTATTTTTCTTTTTTTGTTTTCTTCACCTCCATCTCCCCGTATCTTCTCAATAATAATAGGGCCGGCTGGTGGGAATAAATCATTAAGCGTATTCCTCTGTACAATGTTAATCTCCGCATCGCAGTGACCGTTGAAAACGGACGTTATATGACGCCGCTGTACACTGCATGGCTTTTCACTTCGCCAAGATAAAGACATTCTTCAAAGGCGATCTGAACCCTGATTACATCATTGTCCGGAGAATGGCTTCAGCATAATATCTATAAAGTCGCACGGTCCGCGTATTAAACACCTGGCGTCGGCAGAATCCGACATATAACTACTACACTTACCTACCTTGTTAAGTTACACTTACCTCCTTAGGATAATTTAAAAAAATGTTACCAACCGGGGGGCCAATGCCCAATTACCGACCGCGATAGGCCCCTGGGGACATACAACGTCGCTGCTACTGACTGGTTTCAGGACTTAGGACCGCATGGTGGGGAGCCGCAACATGGGTCAGCGGTGTGCAGAGCTGGGCACATGGGCGAGGGGGTGATGCCATAGTGCGGTGTGGCGGGTTCAGAACGCTGAGCGCTCCATGACTCATAGGGGACAGTGGTGGGGGTTGGTTGTGACGGCCAGGAGTGGCCTGTAACTACTCACGCCACAAAAGTTCTGCTGCTTCTACCAATGTGTTCCTGCTACTTGATATCGGAATGTGAGTCCCGACTACTCACAGACCAATCCGCCTGGTCTCCCGTCCTAGGGGATCCTTGTGCCCCGTGGGCACGATAGGGCTTTCTCCAATGACGTGGAGCGAGGTCCCGGTCAGCAACCTGTAAGACAAGGGGAGCTATCGCTCGGAGGAACATCAGAATGCAAAGTACGGAGCAGAGGAAAAGGCCCACCTATCTGCGGGAAAGCTGCATATGTTACCTGTGCCCGCCGATCAGCCTGGTTATCTGCATGGGCGAACGCCGGCACCATTCCGAAGCACTCCAGGAGAACACCAAATGCACTTCGGAGTGAACACATTTTCAAAACATCGCGACAACAAGATGCGGACGGCGGCATGACAACGCGGAAGACGCCATACTGCCCTACGTCGGAGTGCTAATGAACTACTACTATCCAGAAGGATGCGCGGAGGGTGCGCACGCAACCGCACCAATATTTAAGCTACCTGATAGGATTAATAATCCGATATTCGAAAACGATAGGAATAAGAAGGATTATGTGTGCAAAAAAGTTATTGATACATTCACTGTCCGAATTGAGGGTTCTCAATTGAATGTTATCAAAATCCATGAGATTGATTTACGAGATCAGGGTGTATTGAGATGGCGTCTTCGCACGTCCATCTACTTTTGTCCGTGACAAATGGCGCTAACTCCTTTGCCTTCTTTACCCATTTGTACTCCGGATTGTTTTGGTAATTTACGAATACTCAATACAATCTCAAATACACTTTGTACGTAAAGCTACCGTTAACATCGAAATTCCACTTAGTATAAGGCTGCTTTCACAATACTATAGAATTATTAGGTCTTTAATAGCATTCATGTGGAGCGCGTGTGTATGGGTGTACGTATGTGTATGCCTCGACGTAGTTCCTCGTATTGTAGGTGACAGTTTTTAGAGATATAGGATGTCTAGGTGTTCCTCTCCATAGTTTCCTATATCTAGTTGTCGGATGCGGAAGTCCAGGTTGTCCAGATAGTCCTCTCCGTAGTTTCTTGTATCTAGTGTGACGTTATTCCCTAGAAATCTCAAAATCCGAAACCCACGATGAGGAAGTAGAGAAGCGGTAAGGGAGATCGATAAAGCAGGGAACCGTACACAAAACGCCGTATGATTCTCTCTCGACTAATTCCGATATTCCCAAAGCCCAATACGCAATAAACGAAATTTGTTGGGCGCCAGGTGATCTCAGGAGAGAGTACCGCGAGTACAGGGCACTCGAGATTTTAGGGGTCCTCGGGGGACGCGGGAAGACTCGTAACAACGGAAAGGAAAAGAAAGCAAGTAAGACGACACCGCCAAGGGAAGAGAGTAGGAAAGTCAGAAACGGCGACTCCGCCAAGAGAAGAAAAGGAAAAATAGGTAAACGGCGACTCTGCTAAGATAGGACAGAGCAAAAGTAATAAACGGCGACTCGGCCAAGAAATAAAGAGGAAGACCGATAAATGCTCTATCAAGAGAAGAAAAAGAGACATCGATAAACGGCGACGCCGCCAAGAAAGAAAGAGAAAGATCGATAAACGGCGACTCCGCCAAAAATATAAAGAGACAGATTCATAAACGGCGACACCACCAAGAGAAAGGAGAAAAGCGATAAGAAAGATAAAAATCAAAAGCGAGAGAAAGAGAATCAAGCGGTCGACGAAATCTCCAAAAATACACCCGGTTCAGAGGCTAGCTCACCTGGGAGAGCGTCGTGGCGTTCAAGAAGTTAAGCGGGAAAAGGAATCGACAGGCGATAAAGAGAATAGGTAAAAGAAAAATGGCAGAGAAAGGTAAGTTTAACGCGCCGAAGCTATATTAAAAAAATCACGAAAGCGACATGCAAGCCATTTAGTAAACTACAGCATTTTTAAGGTAGGAAAGATAACATTAATTTCTAAGCGGTACGGAAAGTGGATTGATAGAATCCCATACGAGAAAGCGGGATTTTCCAAGGTGCGAAAGATTGAAACGATATAACAAAAGTCTTTAGATTAATTTTACAAAGCGATAGTCTCTTGAGGGATTCTATATGTATAAACGAAAATTCTTAAATTAAACGCGGAATTAGTGAGGGACTATGGCCCTGTTGGCGATAGGATACGCCAGCGGGATGAATCCACGTTGACGCAAAAGATAAGGCAAACGAAATTAGAAACACTAATTAAGTTCGTATCGTTACAAAAACAATGAAAAGACTCGCCCGCAAATTTTCCGACAACTGGAAAGTGCCGGGAACGAGATATACGAAAGTACAATATACACGCAAATAAATTAACACTAGCAGTACAATCAATATAAAATAGTCAAGAGGAGTGGCACGCTCTCACAGAGTTTATCAAGAAAAATACTTTTAAGTAGCGAAACTAATTTACTAATAGGTATGCCACTGATAGTTAATGCGTCATTTATTCTCAAGTTGGGCGATTACCCAAAAAAAAGATGACTCCATGTTGGACCAACGGCGTAAGGCGTCGGGAAATTTTACAATAAAACGGTAGCACTAAGAATTTAATAAATTAAAAAGATTAATTTGTTTAAAAGGAGGATGCCATTCCTAATAACGTAAGCGAAAAATAGGTAAAAGATATATGGCTGACAAAAATAATCCAAGTCAATATTCGATATAAGAAAGTACATATAACGTCGAAAAAGATAGAAAAGCGAAAGGATATTAAATTAAAGCGACAAAATTTCTTCAACGGGGGAAACGGCTAAGCCGGAGACGTCGGGGCCCTATACGTTTCCACGCAATCGAAAAGATAACTTCAACAACGTCGACAACTTAGAAAATATCCAACAATTCCAAAGCACTAATTCACAGGAAATCACTAATGATTACGATACATTCGATATAAAAGAGACTCTACGGAAAAGAAAAGCTAAGTAATACAACTTGTATCCGGCACTATCGTCCTTTTACTTATGTTGGAGGAACTGGAACGACATTCAGTCCCAGTAAGCGAGAAAATCGTCGTCGAGACAAAGAGCCTAAACGGTTATTATTTCACGTAAATTCAGAAAAGATCTCAAAGTATCGATATCGAAAGGTTCTCACCAAATATACACGGCACGATATCTGGAAAGGTAAGCCCAGGGACTTCCTTCCTTCTATCTGGCTTCAAGTAAGTCGATAATCGGCTGCTTTTGTTCAGTTGTAACTAATACGATACTATCGAAATAGGTCCACAAGCTAAGAGGTACCAAACGTAAGTGAGCGAGCCGGAATTCGTCGCCGGAGGAAATACCTTAAGAGCCCCCCTCCATAAATTAATACTTCCTAATTCGCACGGTAGAGCGATAGAAAAATATAATAATACAAAATAGGTAAATATAACGCATGACGGTAGCCAGAAACGAGGCGTTAGGCGGCTATTGCGAGTGGGCCGTGGTATCTTCTCCGGGGGCCACTGATAACGGGAGCGCCAGTAGACGTCCTGCAACTGGACGGCACGATAGAGGATATGACCTGTCCTCCTATCGGCGGCACGAGTGGCGAAGGCTTTTTTTGGAGGCCCGTATCCGCGGCCGGCAGAAATAGCGGAGGGCCTCATTCCGAGTCTCCCTGGCTCCAAAGGAGTCCTCCGGAACGAACAGCAGTTTGGTCCAGCCTCTGTCAATCGCTCGTCCGGTAGCTCAGAAACTCTTGTTGGCGGTCCGCTTCGTGCTCGTGGTATAAAACGTAGATTTGCTCATGACGGTAAGGGAGATAGGCGAGTGCGAACAGCAAAGCTCCAAAATAAAAATAAAAAGGAAAAGCAAAAAAGCGGAACAGAAATAGGTATAAAAGACGATAGGCGGAAAACAGAGTGGTTAAGCGATAGGTGAGACAAGCAAAACAGTCTTTAGAATGTCGGGTGACTGACGTTTGGAGAGTCCTTGCAGGTGGATTTATCTTTTCCCTACTCCTAGCAATCTTTGTGACTGAATTTCCGAATTTCAGGTCACACTAGGTGTCAGGCGTGAAGTCCAAGGTGTCTAGGTGTTCCGTTTCGTAGTTTCCTATATCTAGGTGTCAGATGTGGAAGTTCAGAGTATCCAAGTGTTCCATTTCGTAGTTTCCTGAATTTAGGTGCTGGACGTAGAAGTGTTCAAGTGTTTTTCTCCGTAGTTTCCTGTATCTAGGTTCGGACGTGGAATTCTAGGGTATCTAGGTGTCCTGTCTCTCGTTTCCTGTATCTAGTTGTCGAACCTAGAAGTCCAGAATGTCCAGAAAAGAATGCAATGAGCCACCCTTCGGTGTTTCGCTCACACCGTAGTATCCTCTCTGTTGTTTGCACGACCAGAGGTATGTAAACAATCCAGCACACTCTCCGCTCTTACTTCACTGCTTCAATAAGCTCTGGACACCATTAACGACGCTTATACGCATTCACGATTACATTTTCTTTAAAAATGTGTATAACTAGCATCTAGTCAAAACGTAGTAGAGGGGATGTTGAGGGCGGCGAGTACCTACAGGAATCAGCCAGCATCTGCGAAATAATTAACACGGTGGGATTTCATTCTAACAATAGTAATTAATTCTATCTACGTAAACGTATCGTACTAACTTCTATCGTAGGTAAACAAGTACAGTTGGGTGATCTATGCGCGCGCGCCGCTCTATACAATTCTAAGAAATCACGCGGTCGCGGAGGTCGTCTTCGTTGTTCGCGGACAGTAGTATAGCTGTACCGGTTTTGGACCAGGATTCCTGTAACCGGTATATACCGACACTCTAAAACCTTCGAAAGTGGGTGTCCGTGCTAAGTTGGTGTCGTGAGCTCCACGATTTCCGGAAGTGACGTTATCAAGACCCCTATTTTCGAGGAATATATGGGGAATTCTAGGAATTTTGCGTCACATGCCGGTAATTTTACGCTCGATTCTAGGAATCGCACACGATCGAGAACCTGCTAGAACCTTGTAGAAGCTTCGACGGTTCGTGTCCATGTTAAGTCGCGGAGGATCGCTCTAGAAATCTTGGTCTTAAATGGGCATAAGAAATGTGTGACACGTAGTGGGTCGTCGAGTTCCTGTTTCCTCTGTGCAAATCGCTAACCCAGATATTCTTTTGGTATTATTTATGGACCTACAGACCATCTCTAACGGATGTTTTACTTTTGGCTGATATCTTTGAAAGCTTCAGACGTAATTTCTCCTCTATATACAATTTGGATCCTCTTCAATATTATACTGCACCAGGCCTTGCTTTTGATGCTATGCTCAAGTGTGCTGGCGTTGAACTTGATTTGTTAACCGACGTAGAGATGTTGCTATGTCCGAGACGTAGCCAAAATCGTAGACTTAGTAAACGCTACGTTTTAAAAACGATTTTCTCCTTCTTGATTGGAGGATCCAATGGACTTAGGTAAATATACAATTCAATATCGCGTCGCTTATATGTTCCGTGTTACGTGTTCCGTTGGATTGTAGAATGGCCTTTAGTTGCAGAGGCGAGACGGAAGATCAATGTCGGAGGAGCATCAGTCCTAGGCGGCAGCCTAAACGCATCGACAATGTCTCCAGGACTAATGGGTAATCCAATTGCATCAGGAACTTTCTGACTCATCGCAAGGACAGATAGCTCAGAAAATATTGGTAGCCCAAATATAGCAATTTCATTGTTATGCAGCTGCTAAGAGAGTTGTTCAACACGTAAGGCAAGAGTCGAGCTGTCACAGCAAGGAGTAGTTGAGTTTGCACGTTGACATCTATTTTCCAGTTTATCTATTTTGCGTAGTAAAGCAGTATTACTATCTTCCAATGTTTGACATCGAGTATTTAACATCGACATATACTAAGTAAGTTTATTGACTGCATTAGAGATACTCAAGGACGTGACAGATGACCTTTCAACCATGAGATAGATTCCATCAATTGCAGAGACCTTTTCTTTTATAGTAGGTAGATCTATCAGCTGTTCGGTTACATTAGGGAGAGTAACAATAACTGTTGCGAGGTCAGAAGACGGAGAGGCTCCAGATTGATCCATGGTGTGTATGTTTGGTGCTGAAAATGAAAATTCACCAGAGGCTGGTCCTGCCGATGACGATGCTGATGCCAGAGACAGTAGAAAGCAGTGTTCTTGAGAATATCTGGGTTAGCAATTTGACGCCCCACTACGTGTCACACATGTCTTATGACCATTCAAGACCAACACATTTGATCCCATACTTACTTTTCATAAATTGCTTACAGGCGAAGCAGATTACCCTCATCATATTTACGTGATGTCAAAGCGATAATAAGTAAGAGCCGGCCAGGAATGGAACTAACACTGCTCAGCAGGTGCGCAAGGCAGAGAAATGTCAGTTTGACAGTTTACAGCCGAAGTCCACCTTCAAATGTGAGCAAATAAACAATCACGCACAGCAACCGATAGCTCAACAGTAATTTCAAAGGTTGGATGACACTTTCACTAATGTATTTCAGAACAGCGGTTTTTAACCGACAATTTCTATCCACCCTATTACGTGATACAAGTGCATCAGAAGGCTGCACGCAACTAAATGATGAGAAGAGGGGACAATGATAGGAAGCAGATAAGAAGGAATAAAAATATCACGATGCCAAGACTCCCTGGAAAGGCAAGTCAACACTCAGAAATTCACAGTACACTCTAGACTTTAGACACATTGTAGAAAATACCCAAAAAGAGTCGTTTATAGTAGCACAGACTTCACACACTTTATGCACAAAGACCGTGGTTCACAATTTTTGCACTCTAGAGCCACTATACTATAGAGAAGGTCGCAAAAACAAATAGTTATTTTTGTACCATGCGTGTAAAGTACAACTTTACGCCCGCGGGTGATATCGAATAAGCCCGAGGGTCGCGCGATCACCCAAGGGCATAAAGTTTTACGCCCGCGGTGCGAACATTATTTTTCGTCATAGAGTGGCCTTTTTTGGCCAAAAAACCGTACTTAACGCACACTATGACGAAAAATATATAGCAGCCAAATAAGAAGCGATTGACAGTTGTCACTATGATATGACAGATCTAAAATACAGCCCATACAATAAGAGTAGTGATTGAAAACAGAAAAAGCAAACAAATCGTCAAAAGGTAAAACCACGGTAAAGTAAAATAAAGAAAAATACGGAAAATAATAATAATAAATATTTGACTCGAAACCGCGTGGTCGATACTCGGGCTGGCTCCTATTAGGACGGAAGCTTACGCTATCCCAGGTAACGTGTAACTACGTGTCGACTGACTCCTATTCTCACGAATTTCGGGAGTCTCTAGGACTCAGGTAGTCGCGACGGAATTTATGCTATCCCAGGTAGCCGTTCTTATTACAATCCGTATGAGAAAATCTTATACAACGGGATCCGATCATCCAAAGAAGAGTACGTAATACTCACGGAAATATCCAGTCAAGTATACTAACTCAAATTAGCGAAAACGTAAAATAAAATAAAATTAACGGACGAAACAAAACAGGATTTTCGCCGTGACTTTAAACGGGGAAACCACCACTATTGTACACTCACACTTCACTCGCGAACTAGCATATATAAATTATTAATCCGGCAACGAAGCTCTTCGATGGACGCTTACTTAGGCCCTTAGGCCGGAGTTAGCAAATATCTCGCTACTAGGTAGCGTGTAATAATATTAGTCACATAGGTAGCGTGAAGAGTTTCGCTCCCGGTTATAAGAAATATTGCTTACCAGATAATACAGAGAAGAATCCTTCGTACAAAGAAAACTTTCGATAGAGGGGATCCGGAGTAGTGAAATTAGCGTCCACTTGAGATAGAGAGGTTCCGGAGTAGTGAAATTAGCGTCCACTTGAAAGGAAAGTCCACAACGAAAGAGGACGATTTCGATTCTTTTCACGACACCCGGAGTGCTAACCTCCCACCCGACCCTTAAATTCCGATTATATTTTGCCAATTACTCATCACGTTTACTTCCGCTAATCCTAGAGGCTTATTGATAATAGGTCGCCAGGATCTAGGATTATTAATTCTATCAGGTAGCTTAAATGGCGGAGCGGCTGCGTGCGCATCCTCTGCGCGCCCTCTGGGTAATAGTGGTTTGCTAACACTCCGACGTAGGGTGGTACTGGCGTCTTCCGCGCTGCCATGCCGCTGTCCGCATGTGTCGTCGCGATGTTTTGAAAGTATGTTTGTCGCGAAGTGCATTTGGTGTTCTACTGGGGTGCTCCAAAATGGTGTTGTGTCACTTCAAATCTCCGAAATGAACAGGAGATTGCTCATGCAGGTAACCAGGCTGATTGGCAGCTACAGGTAACGTATGGAGCTTTCCCGAAGGTAAGTGAACCTTTTCCTCTGCTCCGTATTTTGTATCCTGATGTTCCTCTGAGTGAAAGCTTCCTGTGCCCTAAAGATTGCTGACCGGGACCTCACCCCACGTCTTTGGAGAAAACCTTATCGTGCCCACAGGGCGCAAGGATCCCCTAAGGTGGACGACAAGTCGACCCTTCACCCGCGTATTTCGATTATTCTTCCCGGTCACAGTGGATTCGCTTATAATTAGTCCGGACTCGTATCCCTATGTCAGGTAACAGGGACACATCGGTAGAAGCAGCCACCATGTTTCGTGGCGTGCGGGCTAGGGATGGGCGATGTTCGAAAAAAACATCGATGTTGAAATAATCGATTATTTAAAACATCGATTACTAAACATCGATGTTTTTAAAAAATAATCGAAACATCGATTATATATTGTAACGTGGCGTTACAGAGCTGAAGGGGGATACCACCTAGGAATGACCGAAAAGTAAATAAATAGGACTTATTAGGTCGAACAGTGGGTTCGGTGGCACAGTGGTAAGTGCTCGACTTGGCAGTCAGAAGGTATCGGGTTCGAATCCCGATCAGAACTCCTAATTTTTCGGAAATTCCTAGCCCTCTAGCGCTCCCTGGCGGCTCTGTGAATAAATTAATTATATCAGGTACGAGCCGGGCACCCCGTTATAATATATTTAAAAAGATGAGAATGCATATTACAGGGTAATAAAACACAATACCCCTATACTTCTCATATAAGTTCGGAATCAATGAATTTTTATTTCGTTATTATGTACAAAATCTAATTACTAAAATCGGATGTTCAGATTCGGAGCTATACACACTCGATATTTTCTTCGAAGAATCCATTACATTTTTTGAGCAGCAGCAGGACAATTTTTCAAAATCTTGAGTTCTAAAAGTGAGAGGGCTACTTCGTGACTATAAAAAAAAGAAAGTTCTGAATTAATATATAAGGAATGAGATGTTATTTTCATGCATAAGTATTAAAATCTCATGCGTACATTATACCACGTCTTACAGTTCCTGCAATGGCGACAAGATATGAAGGTTGTAGAACAAGTACAGATGGAATATTTGGATGGGATAATTTTAATTTCTCGACAATGTAACAGAGATGTACGCTAACAAAGAACAGAAATATGAAAAAAGAGTACATAATCTCATAGGAACAGTTACATACTCAGTAGGAAGATTTTCGATTGCAAAACACATGCCCGATGTGAGAAAAGGTTAAGGTTTGGCCTTTTCTATTTTAGAATTCTTATCGTAAAATAATTACAATGTTTTAAGCCAAACCCCATTCCTCGCGAGAAAGACACCCGAGAAAAAGCAATTTGTTTAAGTGCTCACCCGAAATCCTACTGCGGTTTTCCACTTTAATTGAACCCGCCCTGGAGAACATTCGTTCGGATGGAACTGAAGTTGCAACTACGCCAAGATACTTCATTCCTAATTTGTATTTGGTCGGTATAACAGTCCTGCCGGGATCGGCAATTTCGTCACACGCAGGTAACCAGTTCCGTAGTTTTCCGTGTAGGTTCGTAGGTGTATGTTAAAATTAAACATAATTAATTTACAGATTTTATGCTTTTTAGGTGGCTCCCCGATTCTCGCCAGTGGACGCTTATGTGACGGCGGGCTGTGAATCCAGCCCGCACTTCACCTTCCCACGACAATACTCTTGTGGCGTGCATTTCTCAAAATGCAACGACACAGTACTTGGCATTAATAATGTGATTTCGATACTTTTTGTTAGAGGAATTCACAGCACTCCTGTACTTGGCGTAGTTTTTTGCACTTAAGTGTTTTTTGGGTATAAGCGAATGTCCTCGCAGGGTGAGCAGACTGTCGGGCGGTCCGCTATGGGATGTGTACGGCAGAAGGCCAGAAAAATTACGAAATACAGTCGTGAATACAATACGAACAGTTGGTGATTACCTGCGCACGAAATCACAATGTTCGCTATGAGTGGGTGAAGGGCATCGCTCTGCGCAAACACGAATTGTAGCAAGGGCGATAGAATGTACTCTATCGCGGAACGATTCTAACAATGCTAACACATTGAGATGGCCAACGGATCTGAACGGATTTGTAGGTCCAAACCATTTTATCCACGTGCCTATTTTGCCGACAGTGTTGTTATCTTGATAATTCCTATCCTTGCCAACAAAGGACCAATTTTTAACATATATCCTCATTTTAAGATAGTACAGCCATAAGAAAAAGAAGGAAGGAAGGTACCTACCCACAGATCCTTCTTACACCCCTACCGTCAGTTACGAGCTAATCCCAGTCTCCTTTTTTGCTTGTTCGTTATGCGTAGATAAACGGACGTGATATCTTCGCTGGAGAGTCGCTAAAAACCTTCGGTAAAGGTATGAGCCTCGAAAATAGTCTCGAAAATACAAGAAATAACACCAAGACGATTAGGAGAAGTGTCAAAATGACGAAGATTTGCAAGTAACTGTTTAATCGTTTTCTGCTCACAATCGAATCCTTGTATGCCTAAACTCTTGCATTAGAGTATTCACAAGGTTTACAGCTACTATGGCAGATATCATTTGCCACATCATAGTTTACAACAAGAAAAATGTTACACTTCATTATTGTTAGGATACTAAATAGCGCCCGATGGAACCTGAACGTTTAGTTGGCTGGATGTGACACAGCCGAATTTTACGAAACATCAGCTATGCCGACATCTTGCCTTCTAGACGTACAGTTTATAGATGATATCACTTTTCAAATGCTTTATTGTAAACATGGTAACATAGAACTGACTCAGAAAAAAGCAGCAGGAAACAAATAATGAACGGCGTACTCTTCATTGTGAAAATACATTGATAAACCTTACGGAAAAAGGAACTCGCTGTAGTTAATATTAAGATTGAATAGTAACTGTTCAATGTCGACAGTGCGTACTTTTAGAAAACAATAGTAATTGTTGGCGAGAACATTAACTACTAGGACGTTATTATTCACAGTAGTTACTACTGAATATCATTAGTAATTATTATTAATGGGCAACAGTAACTGTTTGGGACATTTTTATTGACAATAGTAATTAATGATTAAACGAACTTACCTAAGTGAAGTTAAATCATGATTCAATGAGGCGCCTCTCCCGAATAGATTATAGATGTAGTACCCCCACTTCACACAGTGTCGCCACAAATTTTAAACCTAGGGAAAAAGTTTGTCTATACGACGCGATCCTGCGTACGTGATGCTCGTTCTATTCACCCCGCCTAATTCGCGTCCATCTTGAACCTTCATTCTTCAAAGACACTACCGTAATTTAACATAAGGGTATCTCATCCGAGATGCAAGGACAGGAGGGACTGATCTATTCGGAAGAGGCGCCTCATACAATCATGACTTAACTTCACTTAGATAAATTCGTTTAATCATTAATTGTATTTCATGCCTCTTCCTCTAGATCATAGATCTAATCTTTTAAAAATTGTTGATAGTTATGGCAGATATGCTAACCATAAAGATCCAGGAATCATCTCCACATGAGCAATAGTAGCATATAAGCCTATCGACACTATTCCCAAGATCTTATCATTTTGTTTGTACTTGTGTTTCCAATACCGCTTCTGCAAATTGCATGTTTTCCGTTGAAACACAACGATCATAAAATCGAGCTAATGTCTCTGAGTCTTTCGACCACCCGGCAGTTTTTCGGATTATGTCACTATTGGCTCTTTTTTTCGTTAATAATAAATTCTAGTTCTTGTAAGACCGCAATTGTCTTCTTGATATTACAAACGCATCTCTCATAAGATCTATCCATTACAAGAATATCATCGAGATAGAAAACGGAAGCTAACCCGCTCTTTCTTAAATATGCTGCTACCGGTTTCAATATTTTCGTAAACATATAAAGTGAAACGTTCAGACCGAATGGTAAACAGATAAACTCATACAATTCATCCTTATATAAAAACCTCAACAATTTTCTATTCTCTTTTTCTATAGAAACGAGATAGTACGCGTCTTTCAGATCCAATGTAGCCATAAAATCCTGAGACCTAATCAACTTTTTGATACTTTCCAACCTTTAGTTTTGGCATTATCTGTGATGATAAACTCATTAAGTTTTTTAAGATTCAATATCAATCTATTCGTATTATCCGGTTTTGGAACTAAAAAAATATTTGACAAAAATTGATCTTTTAGACCCTGAACATTTTTTAATTGCGCCTTTAGAAATTAGCTTATTAATCTGATTGTTAATTAGTACGTGCTCATGATCCATCCACGTAGACTCTACAGGAGGACGATCATGAAAAGGATGCGATGAAAATGGTATTTTATAACCTCGTTCACATCTTAGAATCATCGGATCATTGGTCACTTTCAACCATACGTCAACGAATAGACTCAGTCTACCCGCTGGTTTACCTATATTTTTGAATCGTCTATCGGCATTTCCAGCAGTATCGGGACGGTTCTCTGCGATTCGCCGTCTTCTTCGAACATGTTCTGGTTATTGTGGTTGTTTTCCTTGTTGTTATGCTTGTTATAGTAGTACCGTCGACGCCCGCCCGACGTCGTTGACCGATTCTAGTGCGACGATTATCAAGACGGACCCCTCGAGTTTTTTGTGTTTTTCGATGTTTTTTTTTTATAGACTTTTAACTATCTTCATTTTCTCATCTAAATCCTCTCCGAATAGCTACTCGTCAATCGACGTGTTTGACAACGTGGTCTTTAAGGATGTTGTAAGCCATAAAATAAGATTTGGCAACGCACCTACGTCAGAAGCGACGGAATGGCCACGCTGCGGCGCGGCACATTCCGCTCGCCAATATTATGGAAACAAAGAAGACACATTCACCGACTCCATGGCGAAATATAGAAAACAATCATTTGTTATTGATCTCCAAAAATTCCATAATTACGATATAAAAAGCAAACGGCCTGTCGGCACGTCAGACGGAGTAAGAGAGCTACGAGTGAAGCGTTACTACGGTAACTTAGTCGAAGTACTAACCTCTAGCCTCGTGATTTCGTACTCACCACGTTTATTGTTTATTTATAATAGTGCATTCTACCGTAACTTGTTTTGTTTCAAATAAATCTTTTACTTGTTATCGAGAGTTAAGTTCCAACTTTTTACTCGGGCAACGAATCCCAAAGTACCTGACTCCCGAAAAACCCTTTCCGGCAGTCGAATCAGTGATCCCAGTAATTTGGGCGCACAACAAGGATGAGTTTGAGTTGACTAGAATAAGCCCCTTCCTCGCCAGATACTCTTCACGGTAAATTGGGGCGAGGAGTCTACCTCCGTCACTCAATTTTTTTAGTAATTCTATCTTCTCTGTACCATCGATTTTAAGAGTAATTGCAATTACCTTTCCTACCGCTGCCAGACACGCGGCCACCCGTTCTTGCTTCTCAACGATACATTTATCCCTCCTTAATACCGTTTCCTGAATTGCAGCGATAATTTTCTCATTCAACTTCGGAACTACGATAAACTTATAATTCTCCGGGGCTGGATGTTTTGCCAACAGTATCTTAACTTCGTCTGCAAGAAGCCCTTTTCTCACAATCTCCGACCAGCGGAATCTTTATGAATCACTGCAGAGACTATCGTCTCCGATTCGAGACGCGATCCAATGACTTCCAACACCTGCTGTTGAAACTCCATCTCGTGTTCCGGAATTTGGGCCGGCGTTCCGTCTGTTCGCTTAGTCACAGATGCACTTCCGTACGCCGAAACATCAGCGGAAGTAACTGTGAGTGGCGTCGTTTCGACATTCGCATAAGCCTCGGTCCGTTGGCTTCCGATCTTTGAGTCCGGCATTTCAATATTACTCGGCACCAGACTTCTGGAATTACCTCGAACTGGTGAACCATGGACCAGCGAGTACCCTGAAAGGGCCTCGGTTGAGCGTCTCCTAGTCAGTGAGCGTCTCGATTTAGGTCGAATTGACGCACATCGAATCTGAGAGTGTCTTCGAGTTTGAGAGTGACGTGATCGAGACTGCACCCTCGCGTGTCTTCAAGTCTGTGAATGTCTTGCCCGATATCGAGTCGAAGCACGAGATAACGAACTTCTAGACGACCTCCCTGACGTCGACGAACTCCGAGACGACGCACTGCTTGACAACGACTGCGCCAATTACGAAGACGATAAGATGGCGAACGCTACCTGTAAAATTAATGATGTTCATCTACCCCCAAGCGGGGAATTTGGCAATACTAGGCATAAATCGTACGACACTCGCGACAAGAGTTAAACTCAACCGTCATCCGATTGTGCCGTTTTCCTCCGTAAAACGAAAGGCATGCATTCTGGTAAGAGCTAGAAACACTAGGTACAACGATAAAATCGCCTGCATCTAACCAGCTACCAGCTGTTTCGGTACACGGTTTCGTAAATTTTTCAAAACCGTTACTTTTGCCGATAGCGTCTCTTTTTCCCTTAGACAAAAAGTGAGGTTAAACCTTAACTTACGACGCTTTCTCTTCTTTGTATCCAATTCTCTCTCCAGATGTTGAATCTTTCTTCTTAACAGTTGATTTTCCACATCCACTTCATCATATGTATTTTTCTTCTTTCCTTTCTTGCCCACAATCAGAGATTTCGCTGTATTTTATAGAAATCTTTCGCTGTATTTTATACGTATTAGGTATGTTAAATTATTTGTTCAGCAATAATCCTACAGACTATCATTTATAAAAGCCGTCTCATACGTACGTGGGAACATAAAAGAAATATAAATCAAAAATATGAAGCAATAGGGAGTAATAACGTACTGAATACCTCATCGGCAAATGAGGATGGACTTGACGTAAATCGAAGTAATATCGAAGAAATGAAGTGATGTCAAAAAAAAATTGAACGTTTGACAGAAACAAATATCGGCGTAACAATTCTATTCTTACGCTAGATTGATGAGTATGTTAGGAAAATTCTTAGATAATCCTCATTTGGATTCGAAAGAAAATTTTCGAAGTTGGCATAATAGCAAAAATAATATGCCTGAATTTTATTCATTAGCTCAAGTAATCTTATCCGTTCCTTCAACTCAGGTCGGTGTCGTAAGGTTATTTTTTTGTAACACCTGCTTGGACGCTTTGATTTTCGAAACCTGTAGAGAGTGCGTGAAGTGCCGAACAGTGAGGAAAAAATTAAGCGCATGCGTACATTAGAATACCTTTTTTTCCGCTCTGTCAATGAAATCATCGAATGTTTTTATTCTATTCGCCTGCTTCTCAAATCAAACTTTCCTTCATTACAGAAATAACAAAAATATATGGTATATGGCAAGTGCAGATAGACGATATCTGACTCGTGTGATTACAGCGCTCGCCTCCGCTCGAAATGTAAACTTCATACTCGTCGGACATCGCCTACTTTCCGCACTTGTAATACAACACACTAATATTCTTTAAACCTTTAATATCTGCATTTTTTTGTAGTGCCGCAAAGATACCGATTATAGTATGCTAACCATATAAATTGGAAGATGCAAAACACAAATATCAGATTTTTCCCTCCTCGAATACTACCCTTGCGTTGGGCTGGCACTGTGGTAAATAGGGGTAGATTTTTATTATTCCGAGCTAGTTTTTCATGTATTTCAATTCAATCTAATCTAATGTAGTCCAATTATTTTTTGTATATGTATATTCATGATACTAGAAGGGAAACACATCTCGTATTATATTAAATGTGTCTACAGGAAATTGCACGCGTATATGCCTAGAACAAAATATACCTGATTTTGCAATGTAAATACTATAATATTAAATTTTACAGATATTTTCAATGCAAGAGTCACTGGTGAGAATCTTGTTTAGCACAAGAATACATTAATATTCTAAATTCCTATACTAATTTCCAATCTTGATACGGAGAAGCTTTAAGTCCTACATGCAACAGGATAAATATGTGTAAATTCACTATAGATTACGAATATTTTGGGCGGAGCATACACATTCTTAAATGCTAAGTAATATACATATATCAACTTGTGATGGTTTAAAAATCATCGGTGGTGCATTATTACACGTAAAAAGGTTTTTGCTAAAGATATCTGGTGAATCAAAAGTGTACTCGTCAAAGACATGGTGCGATAGCATAGTGAGTGATCCTGCACCCAACGACAAATTAACGGTAAAGTATTCTTGGCGTATGACGTGGTGTGGTGCCGTATCATGATTCTTGATTTTTGCGATGCGAGTGACGTGCCATTTTGCCAATAGATTAACGTAAGTTTAACAAAAGTAACTGTAGTATTTTTCAAAATTTGATAAAAAATATATCATATCATAGAACCTATCAGTATAGATGAAAATTACTAGCGCATAAAGTTAGTATATTGATATAAAAATTCGAATTTGAATATGCTAAAACTGCTGACGTTACTTTTATTCTATATCCACTTGTATTAACTTTCGTTTTATCTTAACTACCACAAAATAGTTTGAACATGCATTATCGAAATTCCGTTTAAGCTGCTCTCAATGTTTAACAATTAATGAAAATTTCTTGAGCAAAGACTGTCGCATAAAAATGTTTTTTTTTATCTCTGCACGTTCGTACTTTATCGAAATCACGAAAAATATTGTTCTTGTGATATTACTTCCACATACTTTGCCATCGTGAAATTACGATAAATGCATTTGATTTATAAAAACTTTCCATTATATCGTATCAAATTGTAATATCAATATAATGTATACTGTCTTTGATTGCTCATCGGGATAATCGAGGGAAGCTTTGAAAGACAAATACTTGTATACACGATTAAATTTGTATATTCGAGCTCTATGATGAAGTGATTATGCCTTTTTATTGAAATTCCAACCATTGAGACAACTGATTTTGGCGTTATCGATCACTAAACAGCTATTAAGAGAACCATTGGACCAAAAATAATAAGCTTTCTTGAAAAGTCAGATTTTTTAAATTTAGTTTTTTTACCCTCAAGTTTTATCCTTTCGGTTACCAAAAGTTCAAACTTGATTTACTCGAAAGTTTATTTCCCACGGTTTTTGTACTAACGAAAGACTTAAGTATCAGGGTTCAATCAATTTTCTTCAATTTTTTCCAATTTTTTTATCTTACTATACAATAAATTAAAACTTAAATATTCAAATAATTGTTATAATGTGAATCTTCGTACGATTAAAAAATTTGGAAAATTGTAACTCGAGAACAAGATATATAAAAAATTTGATAAATTCGCCTGTTAAGTTAGCGATGAAGATGTTATGCAAAATATTATTAAAAATATAAAAATATTGAATATATATAATTTTCGGAACTGTTTCTTTCAATAATAAGACTGATTAAAATAAATTAGTAAAACACCTTGAAATATCTTTTACAAAGCAGCCTAAGTAACAAATATACACAAACAAAATTTCATTTAATAAACACCGATTTCAGCCATTTATGATGACAGTCCCCTTAACTTTTTATCGTCCACGTCTACCATAAACGATTGGGATCATATAACTTGCAACATATTACTAGTGATATTGTTTGTAGTTTAAGAGAGATTTGAATATCCCAGAATGACTAATTGAGTAAAAATCATTCAAATAGTCCAGTTAAATAATTAGTATCATACTTATGCTTCGGACGGTTTACCCATAGACACAATTTTATTATTACTATATATATTTTCAATTGATATTATATTGAATATGTGTATATTCATACTTATCTTCCATCGTATTATCCACGGATTATCGAACCAGTATTACTTGAGCGCAAAATTCTCAAATTGAAGGAGCGCCATTTCCACCAATGGTTACAGTCAATATGGTGAATCACGTTTTACTTTATACAATTTTGTTAGTATTGCTGTTTAATATTTAAAATGTGCCTGACTATATGTATACAACAGCACGAGGTTAAAAGAAAGAAGTCCACCGAAGAACTGATAGTGCGGAGGTCCCGCCAGTGAAGACGTGGTCCTTGGAATGCATTTCAAGAGGGGATGGAACCTTTCTTTTTATTTTAACCGAACCAATCAGATCTTTCGTCTCTAGTTGGTAATCTATTTTGCGTTGTCCCAGATTCTAATACCCTCTAAGTCGTAATAGCTTTGAGTACCTTAATTCATGACACGTCATTAATATATTTTAATGTGTTGTAAAAATCTGTCGAATCAGAATTAAAATTTGAAAACAGTAAATATATAATAAAATGCAATAATATAAATTAAATGTATTATTCAGAATGAAAGTACATGACTCATAGGGATACTGTATTCGGTCTTATGAAACCTTGTCTAGTAATAGTTTCTATGGATGTTAATATAAACGGGAAAAAAGATATTACTTCATTTTTCTAATCGCATTGATTCTGAATGCGAGTATTGAACATGTATGACAAGTAGAATAGAATACAGTATCCGTCAACATGAATTATAATATTATTTATAACTCATATGCTTGGACAAAATGTACTATTTTATATTAACCCTAGAATTCCTATCATACTTTTTGTATGCGGTGATACCGATCAAGGTTATGGCAGATCATGCGTTATTTATGGCTACTATTTTAGTGATGTTGTCGAATTTGAATTTTTGTTTAATCGAGTCAACTCAAGTGTATTTCTGTTTGTCATATCTGACAAAAAGAATGTTTGTGGAAATATAAATTTGGTCAAATGTTTTCAAAATTGAGTGCTGTAGCAATCGGGGGGCTTGAAGAAAAGGTGAAAGATGCAGAAGCGCCCAGGCTCTTCTGGATCTTCTATAGGCATTCTAAGGTAAATGTTGAGGCCAGTTGAGGCTCTATAACAAAACTCATAGCTGAATTCTAATTTGGTAGAACTAAAACGAAAATTATGGAATAAAAATAGCAATGCAATGCAACGTAATGGAACTAAAAAGTTAAGATCAATAATAAAGGCGAATTTACATTTACGAACTTTGAAAAAAATGAAGAAATTGTATCTATGAACATTGCACAATATTTACGAAAATACTATTGGAGTGAGATATATTTACAATTGATTTTTAAATGATGGCAAATGAAAAAAGTTAAGACAAATATCAAATACTTTTGATACAACAAACATTTGTACCTTTCAATTACCAATATTTACGGTATTACTATCATAACCACAGAGTGCTGACACAGACAAAGACAATTCTATGAAATTTCTCGATTTGTAATACAAGAATAATCTTAAAATACTCTTCTTGCATGTGTTTCGCATATATAAAAATTATATTCAATGCAATAGAGAAAGTAAAGATTCATTCATTGCACTTCCTGGCAGAATCAAAAATCAATTCGTGGCTTATAAAAATATGCAAAAATGATAATTACTTTACATAGGCCTTCGTAAAAATATAGCGTCGTGATAGAAAAGTAATGAAAGTTTTATTAAAATCAATATTGATTGATTCAAGATATAATGCAGAATATAATATAGAAAAAATGGAATTCAAGTAAAAGCAAGACATTTTAAAAATCATACTAATATTTTCATTAATATTAACACAGTTACTTTTTAATAAGGACTAATAATTTTCTTAGGATAATTGTCTTTTAAAAATAACAGACTTAACGAGAAAAATTTCTGTTGCCTAAATTCCAATATAACGCAGTGAAAATTTACAATCGCGACAATAGCGAAGCTCAATACACAGTGAATTTCTATCTAAAAGGACCGATGACACAAAGAGTTTCTATGTATTGGTAATGTACAGGACGTATAGATTACGTATGTAGAATGTAGATCCGACGATCACGCACAGGGAAGAAGGGAGTCTCATTCGTGACTTCCGGTGAACAACGCTGCGCAGTCCCCTGTGTGGCCAGAGCTCACCGGATATAGCATAGAACTAAGTCGTTTGCCACAGCGTCAAAACGATTTTTTCATACAAATCACGCAGTCCGTGTACCAAATACCGAATACTGGCCGTAGGACTGCGTGACATCATCTTTCGTCTACATACGTTAGCACATGCACATTAAGCTACCACGAACACATGCGCTCGAACCATCTATGGCAAAGCCATTGTACGAAAGTAAGGTGCACGTTGGGCGGCGTCCGTTGAAAATTGTGAAAATTACCTCAGTTATGCGTCTCCAATTTACTGTTATTTCGTACGTTTCTCAATTGAAGAAATGTTGCATTTATTCTCGAAAAATCTCTATTCCCTTTCAAATCATCAGTGGGGCGGCAACATTTCTATCGTGGATCGACGAAGATACGGACATTGAATATTTGTTTGGAATATGTAATAAAGAGCCGTAGTTATTCCACACCATTTATTATTATGTATAGTTAGCGATATGTATAAAATAGTTGACTCGTGCAGATATAATTATCATATAAGCAATCTTTTTTACGCATTATTATATATACCAACAATGAATTAATGTGTTAAAAATTAATTATATTCGATCATTGAATATAAGTCGAATAAATAAATTCCAATGTAGAATTCTATGATTATCAGCATCAAACGTTTTCCTTTCGACTGCTTTAAAAGATACTGTTTTAGTTTTCGTAACTATCAGATTTAAATTAATCTTATTAAATATTCATGCATTCCTACTCGTTTAAATATAACTGTCAGAATCGTGCAGATAGCGAATTTGAATCATAAATGTCGATTGAAAATTCATATTCTATAAGATTAATTGAAAAAAAAAACTATTATATAACTATAAATTAAAAGAAATTAAGTGGCTGTATGAAATAAATTGGCTGGTGAGAAGTTCGAATAGAACAAGAGGTCCTTAAGGATCTGCCGTGAGAATCTAAATCAGAACTTGCATATTACACTGTTACCTGAATGGCATGCATTGGGGGAATGATCAACTCATTGCCATAATAAGAAAATCTTGAGGGTAATAATTAAGGCTCTATGCCAGATATATGGATGGCTCAATTGAAAATATTCGAAGTTTTCCATGTGTAGTCCTAAGTGGGCGCACAGCAAGTTAGCCAATTTATGAATTTACATAGATAAGGGCCGATGAAGACAAATGTCAACAACTTTTTATTCGATTCTCACAATACCAGATTTAAATTTAATAATAACAATGACAACAGTGTAATGTTACGCTTTTGCCATTATACATTATAAGACATTTCATACTTGCATACGTACACATGTACATGGAACGATGACGTCGCTAGTCTGCATGGGGTACCAGAAGTAGTAGTCAATTTTTAAAAGAATGAAATCGACCAGATGCCATACCTCACCTAGCTATTTCTACGACGTACTACTCGGAAACGACAACAAATTCGACCTTTTTTTTCATGATAAATATCTTCCTCAGACGTGGTCCACTCAACGTGGACTGTCGTGAAACGTCCCAGAGCAGTGGACCGGCTAGGGATAAGAAAATTATTCCGAATATTGGCATATAAAGATTTGCTAGACATACCGTAACTTTATCCTAAAAATGAACGGCAAAATAAACAAAATGGTATATATACATCCAGAAAGGAGTTACAATGTACTTGTATTTAAATGTGCATTAATTATAAAAAAGCATAGGTATTAATGTGATGCATGCCACGTGTGATAATCTTTTCTCGGTCAATTTCAATAATATCACATGCAGAAGATTTATCATTATTTTCAGAGAATACCCCATTCATAAAAATTTGTACTAAGGATATGAGGCAAAGATTACCCCAGTATTTGTTACAGATATATTTTTTAATCAGCGGGAAAAATAAACGTCAATAGAATTTCAAAAGTTCATTAATACAAAAATAATAAAAAGTGGATTTCTTCTTGCAGCGAAGGAATATCCATATCAAAGGTTAAAGTAATCTAATAAAATCGGTTCCCTTTTTTGGCTGAAACACATGTTGAATGCGAGATGTCAAAGGATTACTCATAGCGTGGACTGCCATTAGACATCTGGACATCACTTATTCCGTACACATCGTTGCTAGGAATGTAGCAAAATTATTATTGATCACATCATTGAAGCTAAGCGCCATTTACTTCGTTACCCAGTGTCGAATCGTTATGTATGAAAAATATTTTTGGCAGGCAAAATTATTTTATTTAACGTAGAGATTATTTTAAACTCTAGTAATTTGAATATTATTGCTTTTGTTTCCATAATTATTACAATATTCTGTCTCGGATAAAATGACTAATTGCTGATCTTCATTATGTAAACGTATTCTTAAAAAAAAAACTCTTTTACGAGTTAAGAAGAAATCGTCTCGCAAAATATTTCATTCGACATAAGATCTGTAATCGAATTAAGTATCTCAGATAAATAATCAAACATTATCACGCAGATATAGGATTTAATTTTAAAGATTTTACTGTGATATTAAATTGTTTATTTTGAGTTAATACATCCTAACGAAAGCAAGTCAACGGCTTCAACTAATTGAAATTAGTTTGAGAGTTCAATTTCAAAGGAAAAGAACAGGGACAAGTATACATACAGAGGTATATGCAATAATACATAATCCATACGGCGCATATAGTTTTAATTAAATTTTAATAATATTATTAACGAGTGAGATACCTAACACTTTTCATTAAAAAAAAATTATAAAAAGATGAAGTGTCCGTAAAAACTATAGAGAAACTAGTGTCCCGTTCTTCGAATTCCTAAAATATTCTTCCTGGAAAGAAAAGTAGTCAATTAGTAGGCACCCCAGCGAAGTGGTATATTCCGTTGCGGTGAAAGTCTTCAGAGTTTGGCGACTTGTAACAATGGCAGATACCACCTTACGGTCTGTACCATTCTCTCGAAACGTAGTTCTCTCAGCAGGACTACCAAGCCACCAAGTATAACACGTCAGTAAGCAAAACACGTAGGATCCATGCATACAAAAACATACATACAGAAGACAGTGTTTCGAACGAATCTGCCTTCTGTCCGATTCGTCGAGTCAAAAAGAAGATCGTTATCATATTGTGCAGTATTGAAGTCTTATTTTCTTTTGAATACACACGCCTTTCTCTGACACAAGTTCAAATTTTTCTGCGATTTTCAATAAAAGTTGCACAACTCACGTTTTTTTAAACGTTGCCTACGGCCGGTTAAAGTAGTTTACACAGAGTAAAGACATCACGTGCTGCTAATTTTAAATAATAATTATTTTCCTTTGTTTTTTAACAAAAACTTTTAAACGATGAAAATGATAAGATATCTAATTTGTCTCTCGATAAATGCATTATACACTGTAGAACTTTATGCCCTTAATTAGAAAAAAACGTGCAAAAAATAAAGAAGGCGTAATGGCGGTTTCTATGTCTAGTTCCCAGATCTGATGCATTACGCAGATGCATTTCAACACATTATTATTGAGAAAAGGACTTTTTTGAATCATACCTAGAATAAGACCAAATTTATTGTCGTGTGAAGAAGACATATGAAGATATGAATATGCTATATAATTTAATGATGTAATTGAAAATAGGGAAAAAGAATGATTATTTAGGATATATCTCTTGTGACGTCATTATTACGTCTACGTGTGATCACGCGTAGATGAATAACAGCCTTAACTAAATTCTTAATTTCAATAAGGTCTGCTTGTAAGATTACTTACGTAACTAGCAAGACAAAACGAGACGACCCATCGTAGCCCAAACAATTTTTTTTTGTTCAACACACTTGTATACGAAAGTCTATAGAGACTTTATATAGGCAGGGAAAAGACTTTAATATTTTTGAATATTGTTTCAATAGCACTTACTTGCTATTTCCATTGATGTGACGGAAATTCTTATAAATATTATTCGAGGCGGAAACCGAAGAGACTGTAAATATATCGACGATATGCCCTTGATATCTAACAGCGATCTATCCAAATTCGATTGATTTTATTGCAGTCCACTAATCATGATTGACTTGCCTTGCAACATACGAACGATGTTATCAATACAGCGGACGATTTGGGATACGCTAAGAAAGGAATACGTACATTGGTACAATAAAGTTGAGATAGTATATAAATATTTTACGAAGGAGTGAAGGTAAATGTTTACCGATTTCATAGCCCATGTGAAATTCACACATCGGTTATTCAATTTTGAGTAATAGGCATGAAGCGTCCGATAAAGTTGATACTTACTTTTACGAAAAATAGGCATTGACAAATAAACTATAACCTTTTTCCTATTGACCTTTTAAATCAAGACATGTTAATTTCATCGAAAGCTAATTAAAAGTTAATCGATAAAGCAGGTGAATTGAAAAACGATGCAGAGCGTGAATGGAGGTATTTCATAAAAACTAAGTTTGATTTTCATTCATTTCTATTATTATGCATTATTTGCGTATATTTAATGCGAAGAGATAAAAAATAAACTGCATCATCTGTTTGGATGCAAAAAGATTTTCTCATATTTATGTGCAAACAATTAAGTATCTGTCTTTATTAAGTTTAATACTTTTACAGTATCTGGTAGTTTTATAGTTGTTTTCTGCTTTAAAAATTAAAAATGATAATTTATAACGATATTTTAAAATATTACGAACACGATAAAATGCTTTAACGAATGTTTTAAAACTGCTTACGATGACTTCGTATCTGCCCTGTTTAATTCCCCAATTTTAATAAATCAAAGAAATCACACTTTTTTAATTATTGTTTTACTCTTTTTCCTTCTTCAGATAAAATATTTAATCAAGATAAAATACAACATTCAATGAAGAAAATAGCTTATCTAAGTTTTATCGTTAGTATTCCTAAAATTACAAAAGATTGATCACATTTAGGGAGGCCTGATAGTTCTGTCGAATTAGTCATAACTATCGAAAAACTAAGAAAGCCAATTTTGTCATTTTTCATTTCATTTTCATTTTCATTATTCATTCATTTAAAATTGTTCCTCATAAGAGATTCCGCCAATGAGGAATATAATAATGTAGTCAAACAGCTCGTGCAATATATTATGAATGCGCCTTTAAACTATGAAAATAGACATCTCGATATACCCTAATGCTTATATACAGGTTGACATTAATGATGATCACGATTAAAACTCTAGAAAGAAGGGATGAAAAAGAAGTCTAAATAACATCCAGTTGTTTGTGAGACACATTATGCTTCAAACAGACAGATTCATTATGATAATTTCAAATAATTATCGTCAATAATAGCTAATGTTGCATCCAGCACATTATTTTCCGATGTTTTTCATTAAAGAAGAAATTATAGGTTAGTTTCCAAAAATTTAACAAATCGGTATCATAAGTTTTATCAAATTTATGGACATATTACAGGATAAATAAAAAAAAGGTACTGTTATGCATAATAATTAAGTTTCCTAACTGCACGATTGCAAGTGTTTTGAAAGATGAACCTTTGTGAATCTTTTTGAAACAATGTCTGTGTCAATAGTTACCAGAAAAAATATTTTCTTTCAGAATTGTACAATGCACATGATATTATAAAATATTAGTGATATAGCTAAATAGATACGCGAATGAGTCTGTCTAAACGAACACACTTTTGTCAATGAGCACAAATTCGTGGAAGTATATTTATGCAAGGAACGTTTTTCTTATCTGCTTGTACCTACACCAAGTATCCTTCATTTTCATGTCGAAAGTGTCGCCTCAAAACTAGTTCCCCTGATTGGTGACAGCATTTACAATGAAAACTATACTCCGAAACGAAACCGACAACGATACAAGAATAAATAAAGAGTTAATGACAAATGAAGGAGGAAAATACTTCTTCAAAGAAATTCATTAATTTATGCTTGGTATAGATCCATCTTAAATATCTTTTACTCGAACGACGAACTTCTTTAAAGAAAAATACTAATAGATACGCACAATTATTATTGGAAACTACTTACAACTATCTGCATATGAATAGTTCGTCGAATGGTTTTTCATTTTCTAGCAGTATTTTTGCGTAACAACTATTAATTATTGAGTCCATCCACTTCCAAGCGTATGCATCTTCAACGAGACAATGTATCCCTATATTATATGTATAATATATTCTTTTTTCGTGGTATATAGTTTTCTTATTTCACTCAAGCTCCAGTACCATATTATGCTGTATAAATTTGTAAATTAATTTTAATCATTTTATCTCTAAGTATAAAGCCAGCTGCTAATATTTTTTTCAAGTTTTTGATATCTTCCATTGCGATCCAGTGATCCGGGTAAAAATTTTAAATACCAGACGAATCATTAATTGATCCTGTTACATGGTCCACATAAAATCACTTCTCAGATCAGTTTTGAATCTGCCCTATAGATTGAAGTTGTTTTGCCTAACAAAAATAAAGTACAACATAGTCGTACTGATCCGTCCTATATCTAAAATTTTCACCCGGTAGATTTGTAAAGAGTAGGAACTGAAACCGATCGGTGTTGAAATAAACAGTATGAAATATTCGTTTATTGTTTGATAAGAAAACTAATGGTGATGCTTCGCAGATGAAACACTGACCTACGTGCATTGCGATCGGCGTTTGCAGTACTATTAGTCATATAATGGTTTTCAATGAATTGTATACAAAATCATTCAAATTAACAGATGATTTATTCCTATAGAGGGTATTCCTATTGATTCCTATGGTGGGCCCAGCTTCAGTTTCTACTTCAGTTCTGAATACTCTTGTTACGTCACGTGTATTTGCTTTTGCTCTACGATATCAATAGTAGAATGATGGCAAATATAATTTTGTTTCTTTCTATACGTTCTACGATCACATCACGTCAACATTATAGAATAGTATTTAAAATAATCTCGAAATAATAAGTTCATATGCTAGAACCTATGAGTAAGAGACCCTACGAAAGAGACTAACATAAAAGAACAAGAAGAGATATCCCGAGATGGAAGTAGGTCGTGCAAATGAGAGCTTGGCTGGCTGCGCTGGAAGCCAAGCCAGGTGTTAATTGAAGAACAAAAAACTATAGTTCTGGACTGTGTGAACGTGATAATTGTAAAAAAAGAAAATCAGGATGATAGGTTATTGCGAGAAATGGTAGCATAACATTATATTATAGATTCAGTCATAGATTCATACGAGAATAACAGTTAGTGAAAAAAATATATAATTTCTTTTTTATTCTAAAATATAATGCTAGGCTTGTGAAGATAATTTTCTTTAAAGATTTTTGTTCCTCCTTGTGACAGCGCATCACGAGCTCTTCCTAATGAAGTAGTAATTATAGAACAGTAATTAACTTCAGTTCAACCCAAAGTGATAACTGGTTGCATCTAGAGATACTCGGTCCTGTCAACAATTTGGTTTACATGTACGTCGTAACTACCGCTACTAGAAGAACCTTGGGATATTTTGCAAGTTAGCAAATAATATTAGATAATCATGTTTTTTTCAAATCAGCTACTAGAGTCCAACTCATTCGAACATTATAATTATTTTCAATACGAAAATAATGACACGATACACGTAGCTTTACAGGCTAATAGAATAAAATGTAGAATTCACAACTTACGATTAACTATTATCAATGAAACACAGTGATTTCATGCAGGATATTACAATCGCCAAACGTAATGTTCTTCTGTCACTGCTCTTCACAATTTCGTTTAAAACATCAAAGACAAAAATCCTTGTTACACGAAAACTTGAAAGAATATGATTACGACGTATTAAAAAACGTTCGAGCGAATATGGAATATTACTATATTTACACTTCCAGGTCTACGTGTCATTCGGTATACTCTTCACAGCAGTTTGTGCGTGAAACCTTTTAGAATGTAGCACTCACGACGTAATGTAACCACACGCATAGCCCGGCTCACTTTAAGCAGGAAACTGCTCTCGCCTTACGGGGATCCGGTGCGTCAATATTGACATATTTCTTACGAAACGCCAGACTGCAAGATGTCATCAATCGTGAAATTTAGTTGGAGGATAAGCTATGAGGAACTTCGACTACTGATTTCCAATAATGCAAAATCAAATAGTCTTATACAACCTCGATATAAGCACACTCATTTGAGTGATTAAATATTTAAAAATTCACTAACACTTTAGTATCTTTGTAATGCTTTTTTTTTACTTTATTTAATGATATACGCATAAGGTTGCAATTGGAACACTGTTAATTACATTTCGCCAACGAAAAATCAAACTCGATTCTTCTTTTTAATATAATTTGTATTGTGTAGTACTGTTTGATAAAATATGTTTATCGCCTTTTAAGTACTCGTGCGACTTTGTGCAAAGTGAATAAAAATTGTATTAGCCATCCAAGAGATACATGACGAGCATCACATAATCATCAATCACATATTTGAATTGCTTGAATACAGGAAATTAGTCGACCCACTATCGTACCATGGAATAACGCGTACCAAATGATGGCTCCTCAGGCTTGCCATGCCTATGTAGCTCTAATTTATATTAGATTACTTGATTTAGAAATTATTACTGAAATTCTAAAATAATAACGAATCAATGTGATCCTAAAATAATGATAAGTCATGTAGATACAGTTTATGATACTTTACTTTATATATGGCTGAATTATATAAGAAACGAAAATCGTAGAATACTAAAATAAAGCAAAATGAATATATGCCATTTCAGTATAGAGAAAACTATTCATTGACAACATCTGCATATTATGTTCTCTCTTGAACATCATTTTTATAATTTAGTTTAAAACAAAATCTTATTTAGAAGCTAAACGGTTGAGAAAATCGAGAGGCGAGCTGACTTTTTGTTCACTAAAACATCAAAATGGTACTGGATGATAATAAAGCATTAGAATAACGTAGCTTGTACCCACCTATCCTTGTCCTTAACTGTTATCTGACTACAAGCGCGTATATTGTAACGTTCCATATCTCAGATCCGAACATCCAACCCAGTTCTCTCGATGATGGATAAATCGCAAAACAATATGATGATAAAGAGATATAACATTCGTCATTCGTGTTCTTTAAATATTTCCTTCAATCTCTCACAGCGATGTAGCAGAGAAATAAAGAATAGAAACATCCTCTCCTGAAATTCCTATGAAATCCCTAGACCCTTCACATTGGTGCTTAAAAGAATTGAAAATTTGAAAAAAAAATTAATTTTTGTGTATAAAATTTCTTTGAAACCTCTCATAGCGACGCTTAAGAAATAGATAGAGTATTCAAAATCGCGCGCCAAAATCGCGCGCCAGCTGCCATATCCCCCAAACAACACTTACGTGTAAAAAACTACGCCAAGTACAGGAGTGCTGTGCGTTCCTCCAACAAAAAGTATTGAAATCAAATT
>JARQTH010000750.1:23064-33660 GCA_030142595.1 Trachelus iudaicus | reverse complement strand
TGTCATTTGACTTGCACAGATATCTCTGTCACGTCTTACGTAGATTATCCTGATCGCGCTTTTCTTCCATTGATCTCGAGCGATTCGTACTACATCCCGTTGACGAATCGAATATTTTCATGCGTGAAATGTCATTACCTGTCACCTGTCATTATCTGTCAATATATAAATATTAAACGAAATGTGTATCCGTTTATTCATATGGATAAGTACATCATTACTTCATTTTTAATGTCACGATGACTTTTATCATAGAGAAATTTGATTTCTCTAACGATATTGATAATGACCTCGTCTATAGAGTTGGTAATGACAGGTGACAGGTAATGACATTTCATTGACATAGGGACAATTGTTTTTTTACGTGAATACGTAATGAGATACGGAGTACGGAACGTGATGAGCAGCATCGAGCATGCCCCGTTCCGTAATCTGTAACAGAATTACGTGAAAATAACAATTGCCCTGCTCGGTTTTAGAACAATTTTCTCCTTCTTGGTTGGAGGATCCAATGGAATTAGGGAAATATAAAGTTGAATATCGCTCCGCTTATACGTTCCGCGATACGTATCCGGTTGCGTTGTAGAATGGCCTTAAGTCATTGGGTAAGACGAAATAATACACTTATGCACATTTACCATTAAAATTATATTTATATCAAACTTATTAAGAAGTACATTTTTCTCCTGTTGCTGCCTGAAATTCCATCATTGCCTGTTCTAATTTAATTTCAGCTATTTTAGCTTCTGTTTCTGCTGTCCTCATTCTAATTTGATGCAATTCCCCTTGTTGCTCTAGTGCCTCTTTTGCCTTTTATATGCGTAAATATTTCATCGAGAACTATTTCAAACTACTGTATATACAACTTAATCCGGAAGACTGCGGGTTGTACAAAGGATTCCCAAACATTCGCGCGCTTTTATACATGTTTGCGTATAGTCACTACAGGTGCTGCCAGGTGACGCTACGCAAAGTTATTAGAAAAGTTTCCCTCCATTGAGGTTATACCAAAATTTGTCTATGAAATGCAATTGGGAATGAGGGTCCCTTAAAAATTAAGTGCCCTCCATGGAGGGATACCTTACCCTTAAGTTAAGGGACGACTATGAATACCGTCGTAAGCCATTAAAATAGGGATCACGTAGTCCACACCATGATACAAATACACGAGGTATAGTCACTAGCGAACGTATTTTGGTCCGTTTCGCGCTGGTCCAATGACGTCACGTTCGAAGCTAACATGATGCCACTACATGCATCAACGCCACTGCGACAGAACTCTCAATTTAAATGGTTCGCATTTCGAAGTGTAGAGAGGTGCTGCCCCCTGTAATTGAGTTTAAATGTAGTATAATTCACTTGCCTTTAGTTTATACTATAGTATCACGATAATAGCAAATCAGTTTAATAGTGAAAGAACCGCTAGTTCGATCCCCTATAATGGACTTACCTTTATTTTATATTGAAACTACTTCATTTAATTTATATAATACCTTGACACGATAATTCATAAGGCAAATGTTTGTACGAACACGCAATACTTATAGGACATGCATACATAGTACAAAAATAAAGTATATACATTTCTTAACTAAAATGAAAGCACGCATAAAAGAATTTTTTCGTACATTTTAAGTCTATAAAATCTAGTGAAAGTTTAAAGAAGACGATACAAGAACATTCTATCCCTATATTTTTCGCTTTGATTAATTTACAAAGTCATATCTAATATTTACGAGAAAAATACTTTTATGTTCCATCAAAATAATTTCATATATGTTATATAAGTTTTTATGGATTTTGCTTGATCGAAATATACAGATAATGTTCGACCAATTAAATATAATCGGGGCGAAATAATTTTAGGATTCTTTTCGTATGAACTAATGGAAAGATGGAAAATTGAAAAGAGTAAATATTTCATAAAGGCTCAAACGAGTCAGGGTCGGTTTCACCAAAGTTAATTCAGTTAATTTCTTCTTTAATGCGATAAATTTTATGTAATAAAATGAAATTTTATATAATAAAATAAAATAATAAATATTATAAAATAATTGTAAAGCCTTTTATTGCACACGATGCAAGTTGTCTATCACCATCACGACGAACTGCAATGAACGTTTGCCGCCAAATCTATTTCGGAAACAAGCGATGTAATGGTTAAAACATACGAATATCGCAGCAGCTAATGGTCAGCCAATCAGAGTAGAATGGTCCAGTGACGTCAACGTCGAAATGCACAGAACCGCTAGTGGCTATACCTCGTCTACTTGTATCATGGTCCATACTATAAACCAAAGCAAGATACACCTTTGCTGCCTGGGCTAGACCTCCTTGAACCTGGCCGGCGCACTTTGACTTTTTGAACTCTTTCTTTTGCAGATCGTTTGTCGGTCGTTTTGTAGGTATTTATAGGATTAATTAAAACGTTTGTCGGTAAACGGTTTATTAGAAAAATAAAAAATAAAAATTTACATTAAGTTGGCCGTAATTTTTTAATTTTTTTTTAAATCTATCTTTGCGTTTTACTTGGCCAGTCGATGCGGAATCATTTTTAGGTCACAGATAATCCAATTAGTATGTTTGTCGGATGGTTATTTCAATGAAATAAGTAAAAAAACGTATTTGGTGCATTTTACGTGGGACGGTCATATGACAACTGAAAGTTGAGCGCAAAAATCGTAATTAATGATATATTTTTATTTACTTGGTACTTAATCGATTCGAAATCGTTTGTAGGTTACAAATAAAGTAATTACGTTAGTCGGTAACTAGTGCGAAAAATAAATGCAAATGACCGGATCATCTCCGGTGCCGGCAGTGATAATTGATGTCTGCAAGAAAATGTGTGTATTTTGGCAGAAAAATGTCTTATTTGATAATACCAGTAAATTAAAAAAATTGTCATAAGTTTTTGTAATTGAACTGCAATCCTATGAGTAATCGTTTTGAAGTTACGAGTTATAAAAACTCTTACGCTATCTCGTTATTAGATCTTTAGGTACGATCGTATGATTGTTTATGACACTTATCAAACCCAAATTCGTAGTTTGTTCGTATAGTTAAAACATTTTTGTATTAAAGCTTTATTTTCGCAATAAACAAAATACAATAGTGCAGGATCGGGATGTGTTAGGTTAATAATTTAATTTCATCAGATTCACGGAATTCTGGGCTAGCTGCTAAGTCGGGCCGCTTGTGGCGCTAGACATATCAAACGAAACAGCCAATTACAGTGCAGAAAGTTTCCTCAAGGAAGCTCGAAAACTCCCTTGAAATACCATAGCTTCCATAGCACTCGCTGCGTTGCACGCACGCATCCAGGTAAGACGACAGTCACCGCCTACTCTCCTCTCTTACCTCAACGCACTGCGCCCAGAAGCTGAAACCTATTCCTCGAAACTATGGTTCCGCCTAATGCGTTAGACGCTAGGCTTTTGTTCCTAGACACCTGTATGACGAGGACGGAGAATCGAAAAATCTGTCTCATTCCCACTACCGAAAGTCACATAGCTACTTCTCGTTTCTTATCGGGGTACTTGCTGTCCTCGTCATAGAGCGTTAGTCTGAGAGAGAGGGGGACAGCGTGCCTCCGAACACGAGCAGTCCCCCACCAAGCACCCTATTGCGCATTAGGGGCCTCTTTGGTGTCTCGCTTACACTGGTCCTGTGCAACAATGACGCACCGAACGATGCTCTGGCGTCTCGCTCGCACCATAGTGCTTTCTGCGTTGCACTCATAGGCCGAGATAGGAGAGCACGCGCCGCCCAATCTCCTCTCTTACCTCACTGAACCGCATCCACTCGCTACCGACCATTATTGCAGTCCACTGTACTCCAAACGTCTAGTTAACGTCAATAACCTTTTATCAAACACGTAATACGAAAGTACAAACGTCGCTGATATAAAAATATTGTTATATTTACAATTTTGCATTTTATCAAATTGTCTTAAAGACATATCTCCCCAAAATTATATTTCAGTTCAGTTACTCCAAAACGAATAGCTGTTTGCATAAGCATCCAATTTACTCAACTGCATGGATTGCCTTGCGTCGATACAAAGCCTCGCTATTCGCTGGTTCCAGCGGAATAGTTATACGTACTGTGACGACATTTTTTAACGGTGACGCACAAATAAATGGCACTGGGAGAAATCTGAAAACTAGGGAGGTTCAGTCTAAAAACTATTGAAAACGACGAACTATCGGAATCAAAATCCGGGGACGTATCCGATTTATTTTCAAATAGACAAATATCAGAACAAGATGTTTGAATACAAATGATAAGTACAGAAAACAGATTGAGATGGTATAGAAAACACTGGAATATTTACCCGAATGACATTACACAATAACGTTCACGCTGGGACAACGCAACATACGATACGATATAACAAACGGTACGATAACAAATGGTACGATAGTAAATGGTACGATAGTAAACGGTACGATAGTGACTCACGCACCCATGTGCTACGGAGACGATTCCGCGAAATGTGAACTGAACGATTAAACACAAAAACGGAAGAATAGAAAGAAGGAAATGAGTGACCGATTTCCTGTTTGTCAGCGGACTAGCTATCCTTGGACCATTAGCAGTCAGAAAAGCGCAGGATGACACGTAAGAGTACATCGAACAAAAAAGATCGGTTGATCCCGTGAGTTGAAAGCAAGCCAAAATACCCCTGAGCATAACTCACCGTTGTCCAGTAGCTCCTACTAATCCTAGGAGTGCACTCTCCTTGGTTATAGTCCCTCAAACGGATCACGATACGATATAATAAATCCAAAAATCGGTTCAAAACGACAGCACGTGTATCCCTGAGCTAGGGCCACGCCATGAGTGACGCTACAAGTTTCCAAAATCGGGAACTTTCCCGAGAACGCGCTGTAATGCCACCCCCTGGTCCAATCACGTTCGCTGTTACATCTGCTCCGCTAGTGAGCTCGCGATCTTCAATGGTTTTGACAATCTCGATAAAATAGATCCTGGCATCTTGCTACGTTAGGATGGCTGAAGTGCCGTTTCCGGGAGGCGGGAATTACATCAACCTCTAGTCCTATGATATTCGGCTTCACGCCGCTTCTGCAACTCCTGGATGCCCTCTGCTCCTGAAGACGCTCGCCGCTTGCTTTGCGTAGTTGAGCCGCCAGGTTGTGTGCTCCAGTCTTGACGTCACCTCTCCTCGATTGCGCACCGCCAAGCCCGTAGTTGGCTCTCTCTCGGGCCCCGTTTCAATAGAAATTATGTCGAATCCTCTCCGATTTGCTTAATGAACTCAAAAACAAACGAAACGTTCCCCACAGGGAAATAAATACAAATTCTTAAAATAAAGTCAGTCCAACGCCACGCGAAATGCTCCGTAAACTATCAGGCCCCACGACGTAGCCGAATTCGTCTTATATTGTAAATGCCACGTGACAGTACATACAAGTACATTAAGGCGTTAAGATGAGTTTTCACGAAACGACACTATAGTTCAAAGCCCGTATTCAGAATTCGCTTTTAGTGCTAATAGCGCGCTTTTAAATTTTTTCTTAGTGACGTTTAACTACAAGCGACTCTTTTAGTGACTTTAAAAGCGAGTTGTGAATACGGGCTCAAGTGTTTAGCAGAGTTTTATTTACAATTACAAAGAGAATATGAACTTTTTCTTGGAAATAATATACCATCAATTACCGACAAACGATTCTACATCGATTTATATAAAAGTCAATTGAAAATTGACGATGGAGGGGCTAAGTAAACAAAAATTCCCTAGCAAAATTTGTTGGTATTTTAGATAAACAAATAACCGTCAAACGTTTAAAATAGTCCATCATTCACCGAGAAACTACCAACAAACGATAGCGACAAAAATTAGTTCGATCGATCGTGATGAGGGGCTAACTATATGGAGCTGAACAAGGGATCCTTATTCCTCGAGGAACGACTATGAATACGGCCATAACCCTCGTATAGTCAGGCGCTCGCAGTACAAAAATTTGGCAAGTCTGTGACGTCATCAAAGTTACTAGGCACTGTAACTGTGCTCTGCAAGCACCTCTGTCAAGTTAGCCGGGCAACTTCGACTTTCCGAATTTCTTTACTTGCACATCAATTGTTATTCATTTGTTATTGATTGTTAGACTAATTAAAAGATTTATTAGATAATAGTTTTTTTTGCAATAACGAATGTTAAAAATCCCGCGATACCGCGATCGCGTTGAGAGCGTACGCGATAGAGAACCCCGGTACGAGCGCTTCACGCGAAGCGTGAGAGAGAGTGCGTGTGTGCGAAAGTAAAGTACGTTGAGAAGAGCACGAGCGAGAGCGTGAAAGAGTACGAGACGGAACGTAAGAGTGAACGTGAACGAACGTGAGCGGGTGCGTGTGTGTGCGCGTTGCAGAAGTACGGATCGAGCACGAAGCGCGAGAGCGAACGAGTGTGTGTGAACAAACGAGCGAACCGAACGAATAAATTGCCTTTGTTATTGTCGAGAAATTAATTAAATTAGAGAGGAATATCGCCTTACTATGAAATTCTCTCTGCAGACGTGGCAACGTTGTAGAAGAGTATCGTGATTATTCTGTCGGCAGAGTGGTGTCTACTGTCACTGACAAAACCTTACGGATGCAAACCCCAATATCATGGAGCCTAGACAGGAGGAGGCCAAACTTCAATGGTGGCATGCTAAAAAAACGGGCCTAAAACATGGCTTTAATAGCAAGTTCCAAAGTGAGCCATGAGCAGCGCTGAAGACAGAACTTTCTATCACGAATAGTGCCTATCTCGTGAAATGTTATGGAACAGTGTATGGCGATACTTGCGCAGCATCAGCAAATAACAATTTGTTTTTAAACGCGATAGTGAAGAATTATTTAATATCGCTGACTTCTTGCGTGTTAGTTACTAATAATTTTTGTACGAAATTCGATATTACGAATATCAGTATACGTTATGATTGAATGCATGCAAATACAATAAGACAGTCCATTGAAGAGACACCAGAGTCTCAAACTTCATCAGAAATGGAGATCATCAAAAATCAGGATGCGACAACCAACAGTCCATTGAAGAGACACTACGATTACTCGGAGAGGACATAAATCAGAAAAGATCTAAAGAATTTTTCCTTCAATAAGACATAGCACGGATGTGGAACATTTGGGTTTCATCAGGTCTCGAAAAGGAAAAGGTCGAGGATCTATTGAAGAAATACCCTCGGGTGGGCAATTGTAACTTAGAGGCTCCCAATGTAAACCCAGAAATAAAGGCAGTGCTGTCAGAAGTCACTGTTAAGAGGGATAATTATTTTGTGGTTTCCCAACAGATCATGGGGTCAGCTATGGTGGCACTTGGAATCGCCCTCTCGATGCTGTTGGAGGAAAAGGAGGAAGGGATTGATAAATTTACATTAATAGAAAACCTATGGGATGTAGGAAAGGTCCTGGCCGCTGCGCATTTTAAGCAATGAAAAACTAGAAGGCCGTTTATATCCCCAGTAATCAATAAATTATTGAGAGTGGTCATCGATGGTTCAAAACCAGACAGTTTTCTGTATGTATGAATAGTAGAAATTTAGTGCAATTTGAATTCGAAGATCAGATTTACGAATTTACTTGTTTGGTTTTTGGGCTCTCCTTGTGTCCGTGAGTTTTCAAAAAGATCATGAAGCCAGTTTTGAATGTTCTTCGCTTAAGGGGCTGGATATCATCGGTTTATCTTGATAATTTCCTCTGCTTTGGATGTTCATTTATCCAATGCAAAAATAATGTTCAAGATACAGTAACATTATTAAAATCTTTAGGATTTGTGATAAACGATAAATAGAGGAGTAGTCTTTATCCCAAGAAAAGGTGTAAATTCCTCGGGTTTATTCTTGACTTTGTTAAATTGGGATTAGAACTCACAGAGGAAACAAAAACAAGCCATAGTGCTCTGGTCGATAAATTTATGAACAAAAAATTCTATAAAATAAGAGAATTTGCGCAATTTATTGGGCCTATTATAACAGCTTTTCCAGCAGTCGGTTACGGCTGGATGTACACTGCGGTACATTAATGTCGTCCTTGGGTGGAGCTAGTTGGAAACGAGAGTGGGGAGGCCAGCAGTAGCGAGCAAGCCAGGCCGACGCGTAGAGAGGGTTGCCTATTCCCTTCGCTCGGGACGCCATTTATGTCCCGAGTTCAGGTGTCCCGTATAAGAGTGTCTCACAGAATTTCAACATGAGTCCGCATAAGCCCCTCTCACTCGCAGTTAGTGGAGTCCCAGAGATAACCTGCAGTACGTATAAGAGCGTCTCACTTGCGTCTAGCGGGAGTTGCCCATAAGACCCTTTCACTCCAAATATTAGGCTCTCTTATTATAATTCGCTAAACGCAAGTGAGACGCTCTTATACGCGCTAGGCCAGCGCTGGCAGCGAATGATGTTGAAATTCTGTGAGACACTCTTATATGGGACGCCTGAACTCGGGACATAAATGCCGTCACGAACGAGGGGACTAGGCTACCCCCTCTATGCGCCGGCCTGGCTCGCTCAACACTAGTCGCCACTGCCGGCCACCCCACTCACGCTTCCTACTAGCTCCATCCAAGGACGGCATTAATGTCTC
This sequence comes from Trachelus iudaicus, assembly GCA_030142595.1. NCBI lineage: Eukaryota > Metazoa > Arthropoda > Insecta > Hymenoptera > Cephidae > Trachelus > Trachelus iudaicus. Next base: position 25,062 of record JARQTH010000750.1, on the reverse strand, counting down.
GCAGTGTACACGAAAATTCTAGAAAGGAGTAAATTCATAGCCTTGAGTTTGAGCGGGGGAGATTTTGATCAGATGATGATCCCAGATTCAGTAAAGAAGGATCTTTGGTGGTCGAAAGTCACAATACCTTTAGCTTTTAATCCAATCAAAAAATTGTGTTACAAATTAACCATTTTTACGGACGCTTCCATTACAAGGTGGGGTACCTCGTGTGAAGGTGTGAAGACTCATGGTCTGTGGCCAGTACAAGAAAGGAAGTGTCACATAAATTACTTAGAACTTCTAGCCATTTTTCTAGCTCTCGTATGCTTCGCGTCAGACCAAAGAAATTGTGAAACATTATTACCAGTAGATAATATGACAGCGATTTCATATATCAATAAGATGGGAGGAATTCAATTTGTGAAATATAACAATCTTGCGCGACGGATTTGGCAATGGGGCAAAAAGAGGAATTTATAGTTTTTTGCTTCGTACATAGCTTCTAAAGAAAATATCATTGCAGATCAGGAGTCTCGAATAAAAAATATTGACATCGAGGGGGAATTAAATGACGAAGCTTATGAATGTCCGGATTTTCAAGGAAAACAGTATAAATACAACTTTTGCTATATGGAAAATAAACTTATATTTTCAATACAACGTTGCATGTTCATACATCATTCATTAACTTACCAATAATGTGAAGTATTTGAGCCTGAATCTGGAAGCTAAAACAAAAGAATATTCCAGGTAAATGTTGAGACAAAAAGTTGATTAACAATTTTAATAGAGTAAGTATCGACATTTATTCCTATATACTTTTCAACTGCGTAACATTACTTTTTTATGGCATCTTTCTCCTCTGCTTGCTTTGCTGCCGACCATTTCTCTTGAGCAGCAAACCATTTCATCTCGCTCATGGGGGATAGATATCGACAACTACTGGATTTCACGCCCGGCGCCGAGTATACAGGGTGTTCCGAAATTACCTAACTCGGTGGGTATGGCGGTGTTCGGGGGGCTTCACTGATCACGAAAATGACCTTCGTTTTGTCCGGAAGGTTTTAGTTATTAAATGTGAGCAGGTCAAAGTTGACCAATCAGAGCGAAGCATCGACAGAAACGTAGGCTCCTACGAACTCTGAGTTTTCTTCCCTCGCTTTTGTTTTTCAGTGGCTATGGGCAGACTGAAACAGCTACGCGAAGTAAGCCGGACCTGCTTTGCCGATTTTGTTTTTTTTAACTTTTGATTATTGTAATCGTTCGTTAGTCGTTTGTAGGTGATTGTTAGATTGATAAAAACGTTTGTTGGAATGCTGTTAATTAAAAAACAGGAAAAAATGAAAAAAATGAGGAGTTCCAGGAGTTCTGATGGGAGTTCTGGGTACTTCTGAAAGAGTTCTGCCAAACTAATACCTGGACTTGATGAATCCATCCAGTATTTCGGGAGTATCGGATTTTATACGATTAATTGATTTTTTGAAATACTTTTTTGAAATTGATTTTTTGACGGAATTTGGATATTGATTGTACCCAAAACCTATAGGGAACTCTAGAACTCTTTGAGAACTATCCAGAACACTGAAAAAATGCGATTTTCTAAAAGATGGTGGCTGATGCATTTTTTCAAACTTTATTTTCAATCGGATACTGACCAGAACTATTGATAAAATATACAGAGAATTCTAGAACTATTATTAATCTATTCAGAACTCCAAAAAAAATTACATTTTTTCAAAAAGGGGGGCGCCGTGAAGTTGGTCCCTCATTTTTTTAAATCGCGATTTTTCACATTTAATCGACAGAACTATTTCTAAAAACCATCAGGAACTCTAGAACTCTTCTGCGGGAAATCAAAACTCCAATTATTTTTAATCAAAACTCCAACAAGAATTCGTGTATCGTGTGCACTTTATGTTCGTTGATGTAAGCGCCCGTTGTGACGTTGCATTCGACTCGTAGGGCGTTCACCTTGAGAATGGCTACCGGTACGTCGGACGTGTGTAATTTATTAGC
>JARQTH010000750.1:6074-21005 GCA_030142595.1 Trachelus iudaicus | reverse complement strand
TATAGCGGTTAATAAGATATTTCGTTCCAAACACAGGTATAAGAGTTGACTCAAGTAAAGAGTCTCGGCGAGCTGTGTCCTGTACAGCCGGTTGCCTGTACTTGGCGCGAGACTTGACCGAGTCTCTTGATAAACTCTATGACAAGAACCCGTACGCTCCGTCCAAGTTCTTCAATTATCACACTTCAGCTGTGGAAAACAGTACTGTTCATAAAACAGACTATCTGGTTAGATAAGTAAACCTAACTTACCAATTCGCGACACTTCCTTTTTCATTTTGCGACACAAAATACACAAATGCGACTCTTGTATAAATCGCATCCTTCTTAAGGGGGGAGGTGTTATGCCGCGGCCTAGTGGTAAATAATCTCACTAGAATTGAGCATATTTACAATTACAAGGAGAATATGAACCTTTCCTTGGAAATAATAGACCATCAATCATCGATAAACGATTCTACATCGATTTATATAAAAGCCATCGAAATTATGCGAATAAAATGGAATTACGGGTTCGCAAGTGGCTGCGCAAATTATACGATACGCAAAGTGCGCTCTATGGGGAATCAGCCTGACCATCAAGGGATTAGTTGAAAAAAATTCCCTAGCCAAATTTGTATTATGTCGTGGCCTAGTGATAAATAATCTCACTAGAATTGAGCGGCGAGTTCAAATGAGGAATTAAAATGGAATCACGATTTCTGTCTCCAAATCAGAATTCAATGCTTTCATTTTCTCAGTCTGTCATTAACGCATAAATAAGGTATATTCTAAACAATTCGGGGAAAGCTTTCTAGCCCCTGCACGTCCATAAACATATGGACTACAAAGAATGTATGCATGGGCCATTGTTTATTGTTATCCTAACCGAGTGAGTTTCTCAGAAACTCTCACTCCTGGCAATAAATCGAGTCACTTGAGAGGATCGGCGGGCTAGCGGAATGTTCGGTTAAGAGATGACAGTGTCCATGTGCTTCCTTCAAATAAACTAAGGATAAGGTGTGCATGAGCGCTTTGTGTATAAGAAAATGTCCTCGATCTTGAGCCCGAACAGGAAGGCGCCAAACGCTGACCCTCCACAAAGGGTAGTACATATGAATGTGTATGAGTGCGGATGCATGGATGAGAAGTATGAAGGACGTACGCCTTATGCCCCAGGAGGGCAGTTCAATTTCTGGTCTTGAAGGGTGTACTTCGAGTCTGTATCGTAGAGTCAATTAGATAGAGTCAGTTAAGGTAGATTGATTTAGACTAAATCACATTATAATTAAAGTAAATAAAGTTAGTTGTAATGCTCTCCAACAGCACCTGCATTTTTATTTCTAAAGCCTTTACACAGTTAAAACCCATAACATCATCATACCAGAAATCAACTTATATACAGAGGATTGAACACCGTTGGAGTGCTCATCAGAGCTTTGGTGGCTAACGAATCCACCTCGCCAGATTCACGCAGGTGAATCTGTCGCGGAAACGATAGTGGCGACGATCAGGACGTTACATTTGTTTTATTTCCAATTACAAGGAAAATATGAACTTTTTCTTGGAAATAATGGACCATCGATCACTGACAAACGATTCTACATCGGCTTATATAAAATGAAAATATGACGATGGAGGGGCCAGCCTAGATTCTTTGTAGCCCATATGTTTATGCACGTGTAGGGGCTAGAAAGCTTTCCCCGAATTGTTTAGAATATACCTTATTTATGCTTAATGTCAGACTGAGAAAATGAAAGCATTGAATTCTGGTTTGGAGACAGAAATCGTGATTCCACTTTAATCCCTCATTTGAACTCGTCGCTCAATTCTAGTGAGATTATTTATCACTAGGCCGCGACGAGGTAGGATTAAATGGAGTGTATCGCGTTGATCGGTCTACCCTGGACTGAATTCACGAAGTTAATAGTGGCTTTTAATATTCTAGAATCTTCAGAGAAGGCCAGGTTTGAAATACTATATGGGGCCTGAATTTCTAGACGGCATAAAGTTAATACCAGTTTGCTCGTCTCTGTGGTATTAAGAGGGTATGCCCAGAAAATGTGATTCAAGTCCTGAAAAGGTGCCCTTTAGAGGCAGTATGGTTTCTGCGAAAACTGTTGATTTTAACGATATCTTCTCTCTCCCAATGTAGACTCACAAACCAAGGAGTGCACAGACTGGGAGAAAACCATTTAAAGAAGTTGATTCCCTTATACTGAGATTGCTCAGCAAGGTAGTCATAGGACTTGATCTTCATTTTACTTTTACAGTGCACCGCCAAATCAGACCAGACTACTTTGTTATTAATGGTTGAAATACTGAGGGCTTCTTTAGCCTTCTTCTCTGCCATTTCATTACCCTGGATTCCCTGGTGGGATGGGATCCAGATGAACTGAATATGAAGTCCGATAAACTGTAAGTCTACATACATTTTTTTACACTGAGCAATGATAGGGTGGATCTTTGAACTCATTGAATTATCAGCTAGACACTGTAGGACGCTACGCGAGTCAAACAGAATAACCGACTTTATAATGTTTTTTTATTTGATTTATTGCAGATCTGCGAGGAGAGCCGATGACTCTGCAAAAAAATAGAGGCTTCATTGCAGTATCTCAAATTTCTAATTAACCTCGAGCTAGCTACATAGACTGCAGCCCCACACCTCTCAGGGGTAGACGTCTGAGAGCCATCTGTATAGATGTAATCCCAATTCCGAAATTCCTTCACGAGAAAAGCATTGAGAGAGTTATTAGGATTCTCCGCGCATCTAAAAAAAAAGCCAGTCTCAAGATCTACATGTATGTGTTGAAAATGTGCAGCCAAAGGAATGGAGGACAAAATGGGACGCGGATGTCTGATAACTCTATCCTGATATCTTCTAAGAGATAGCCATCTTGAGAAGACATACGGTGAGTACCCACGAGACTGATTGTTAATAACTGCGTTTTCTAGGAGTTTAAGTTTCCCATGTATAGGGTGATGAGATACTGAGAAGGATCTTGAGGAGGATCTTGAGAAAGATATATCTGGAAGCCAAGAAGAGTCAGATCATGAGTCCCAGTGCAGATCGCAAGGCCGCGTACTGAATGCGGTTAAGAACAATCAGGCTATTTGACTTAGCGGCTCCATAGCATATTGAACTCAAGTCAAATATAGATCTTGTTAAGGCCTTATACACAATCAGTAGGTTATTGGGGTAAGCACCCCAGTTAATTCGAGAGATAGATCTTAAAATTCGCAAAGTTGACCGGGCTTTCTCAGAGGTTTTCCTTATGTGATAATTCCAGTTTAATGTATAATCAAACCAAACACCCAGAAATTTAACGACAGGTATCCATTGAATTGGGTGGTTGTCGATAAGTACTGAAAATTTACGCCAGTTCTCTCTTTTCCGTGAGAACAGGGTCAACTGCGTTTTCCTAGATGAGATGGAAAGGCCAATACTATTAAGCCATGAAAAAACTGACTCTAGCGCTGAGTTGAGAACTGACGTAATATATGCAGGATCTTTGTGACAGAAATATATAACTACTACAACTTTTATATGTCATGGGCATATAAAAGAGCCCGGCATTGAGCGCCCATATTAGATAGAATTTTCCTTATGTATATATTAAATAAGAGAGGGCTGAGCACTGTACCTTGAGGTTCAGTGTACCTATGTACCTATTTTCATTGTTCTAGTGGTGATGAGAGATGACTCATGATAAAAATCTACATTATGTGAGGTGAGAATGGAAGAGATACACGACACGATATTACATGAAAGGCCGATGTTATTCAATTCCCGGATTAGGATATGGGGATGAGCGTGGTCATATGCACCCGCCAGATTCAGAAAAACTGCACCATGCGTTTCCCCTCTAGTAAAGGATAGGTAAATATCCGAGTTCAGGATGGCGAGATTGTCCATACATGATATGCCTTTTTGCAATGGTCTGAAACTATCACTGTTCGACTTAGGTCGAAGGATAACGTTGAAATTTTTCCAGGTTGATAGAGTACGACCACACTTAAGGGACAACACCACTGTGAAAAAAAAAATCGATTTTCTGAAAATCATTTTAAAAAATCTTAAATATATTTAGAATTAATAATTCGTTGGGCCCAAGGCTCTAAAATTTTTGTTTCTCGAGATATAGCGAATTTTCTAGAGCAATGCGGAGCGCGCTCCGCGCGGCTTGGTATCCCGCGCGGCAGATAGTTGATCCTCGGTGTTCAGATATGAGACTATTGTATCGCCGTTGTGAAGGTCTTCTATTAAAATATGTATATTTCAAAAAACGGCCACCAGTTGCTAGGGGACTCGAAATTTTCCATGGCAACGACCGTTAGCATCAGTTTATCCGTTGAAACGACGCCAGTAGGTTGCACGCTTGTACCGGTCCGAACACGCTCGTTTCATTCTCAGATATTCTAAAATTGGTGTTTTTCCTCAACATGAGTGACAACAAAGTGTTTGACGGCAAGAAGGGAGCGAGGGGCCACTGTAGGACCAGGCTGAGATAAAAAATATCGAATCGAAAGCCGCCAAATCGCTATAGCTCCGAGGGCAACTCGGAACAAGTGAGCACGTCCGCAAAAAAATTGAGATCGTCGAGTGATTTCGAGGTTCCCGTAAATCACGATTTCCGCTACAGACTTTTAAATCTTTTTACCGTTTTAAATACAATTTCGACGCTGGTGAAATGTAAAATATGCGACTCCGAAATAAAATTCGCGGAAAAAAGTATACGCGGACTCGATTTTAAAATTGAGGTCGATTGTAAAAATTGTGGAAAAATATTAATTAATTCTTGCCCGATGATCGACAATGTGTACGAAATAAATCGAAGAATCGTTTTTACAATGCGATTATTGGGCGTCGGCTTGAATGGCCTAAAAAAATTCTGTGCATTTATGGATGTGCCGCGTCCCGTGTTCCAATCTTTTTATGATAAAATTGTAAAAACGATTTCAATTGCTACGACTGCAGTGAGTGAGATGAGTCGAAAAAACGCAGCTATGCATGAGCAAAGAATTTCGACAGAAAATGAACAAACCGACGGAATAACCGTTTCCGGCGATGGATCGTGGCGCAAGCGCGGTTTCAATTCACTATTCGGAACATCGTCACTAATCGGCTGGCATACTAGAAAAGTTATAGACATTGAAGTGAAATCGAAATACTGCAAAGCTTGTGAATATTGGGAAAAACAAGAAGATAGTGCGGAGTATTGGGAGTGGAAAACTACCCATGACGAAAAGTGCCAATCGAACCACACAGGATCCTCGGGGAAAATGGAAGTTGACGTGGTGGTGGAAATGTTCCAGCGATCTGAGCAGCTGCATGGGATCAGATACAAAAATTACGTGGGAGATGGCCATAGCAAAACCTTTCTAGGTATTACTAATAGCCGTCCATACGATGATTTCCAAATAACAAGAAAAGAATGCATCGACCACGTACAGAAAGGCATGCGAACGCGCCTCTGCGAGCTCGTAAAAAAGCAAAAAGGTTTATCCGGAAGAGGCAAGCTGACGGGTAAACTCATTGACGAATTGAGTTCGTTTTATGGGTTGGCCATCCGACGAAACTCCGATTCCGTCATGAAAATGAAGCAGACCATTTGGGCAACACTTCGCCATAAAATGTCCACAGACACGGAGCCGCATCACGAAGATTGCCCGTAGGGAGGAGATTCGTGGTGCTCATGGCAACGCGCGAATTTCAACAACAAATTGTCTGAGTATCGCCATAAGTCGCCTCTGCCTCAAGAAATTTTCGAAGCGATTTCACCAATATATGAAAGCTTGAGCAGAGAAGATTTACTCGAACGGTGTTTGGGAGGATTCACGCAAAATAATAATGAAAGCTTCAATAAAGTGATTTGGTTGATGGCCCCCCAAGTCTCAGTCGGGAGGCAAAATAATACTCGACATTGCGACCGACATCGCAATATTGAGTTTCAACGACGGCCTCTCAAGTCTGATGAAAGTTTTGGAGACCTTGGGGGTCCTAATCGGCCAAAATTGTTATTATTTTTGCGCGGAATTCGACGCGGCGAGAATAACTTTGGCGGAGCGCTCCATGACGGAGGCAGCTAAGGACGCAAGGAGGGCCTCCACGAGCACCAGAAAGGGAACGGCGGAATCGGACAACATGCTGGAAGGACAACTTTATGGTGCCGGAATCGCCGATTGAAGGTAAAGTATTTTTTTGTTCGATTATTCATAAATTATTCGGGAGCAAAACTTCAAACGCGTTTTTCTCGAAACTACTTTTTTGACAACGGGCAGCAGCGTAACTCGAGTAATTTTCATTCGATTCACTTCAAATTTTTACAGAATCAATAAAACCACATTATCTAGAGAAGTACATAGGATCTTTTTGATATCATAATAATTTTTAAAGTTACATCGAATTTTAGATGCGATATTTAAGCAAAAAATCGAATGTCACCTTCAAAAGCGTCCCAACTTTTTTAAAATTAATATTTTTCAATTATCCTATGTACTTCCCTCCAAAATCTATTATAATTAACGGAAAAAATTTTAGTTTTGTTCCAGGACCAAATCTATTGCAGTTGTACTGCTGCCCGTCGGAGAGGAAATAGAAAACACGGCGGGCGGCGATAGCCCGCAAGCCGCCATTTGGGGGAAAAAAAAAATTATTTTCGGCATATGAAAAGACAATAAATAGCATGCAAAAAAGATTTTTTGTATAAAACTTTTTTTTCCTATTGAAAAAAAATTGCGAAATACGGGCGAAAAAAGAGGCGTCACAGTGGTGTTGTCTCTTAAGGAACCCATCAAACAATTCGCAGAGCTTCTCAAGAGATTCAGCAGGTAAATATTTGATCATATAATTGTCAATAAGATCAGGACCAGCTGCAGATTTGACTTTGATTTTATTAAATACAGAAATTATTTCTTCCAAACGTATACTCGAGAATATTTCTAATGGAGGCCCGGATATAGTGGATGGAGAAGGAAGGATGAGGATAGATGGGGGAGCAATTTCATCCACAAAATCTAAAGCTGCGGGGTTAAAATCCCCATGACTAGATTGCGATCCTAGGGATCTAGATTTAAATGATTGGATAACACTCCACATTTTAGAAAGGTCCATCTGGCTATTAATGGAGTTACAAAAACACTTAAATCTCTTCTTTCTTTCTTTGCAAAAAATTAATCTTGAATTTTTTAATTTTTCCTTGTATAGGTTCAGATTGTGCTGAGTAGGGTGAGATTTGACTTTGGCAAAGGCTGATTTCCTTTCTGCCAGCGCCTTACGGCATTCAGAATTCCACCACGGTACTGGAGGAGCCATAAGATTACGCAACTTCCCGCCCGCACGGCGAGCTCCAGATCTTTCCGCGGACTCGAGGATATGCTCTGTAAACTGCCTATAACCAGTCTCTAGATCTTTGTTCGAGAGGACTATATTTCTGGTCTACTGTCCATACTTGGTCCAATCACCCACATTCATTCTAGGCCGGCCAGGAGCAGAAACGATGTGGAATGAGCTAAATGAGATCAGAATAGGGAGATGATCACTACCAGCTGGGTCGTCCATAACCCTCCATCGCAGAGACAGAAGAATGTCCGAAGAAGCCAGAGTGACATCAGGGACACTAGCAGATTGAGCAGGGTAAGTAATCCTTGTTGCACTACCATTATTGATTACGGAAAGTTCCATATTGACAAGAGCGTTTATTAAGCTATTGCCAGCTAAGTTGGCACAAGAGCTTCCCCATACAGGGTCTTGGGCGTTGAAATCCCCACATATTAATATGTTATGTTGTCTTAGTGGTTCTAAAAAAAAATTTCAGACCAATGGAGACATGGAGCACTCGGGAGGTCTATATAAAGAGAAGATCCTTAACGGAATTGCGATGAGATCGTGTAAAAGTTCGATTCCACATACCTCAACTCCGCCAGTTCTCGCAGAAGGATTATCGATTGAGAGGAACGGGATCGATTTCCTGATAAGAATCGCCACGCCGCCCCCGCTTCTTCCATCACTTCTGTCCTTCCTAATGATATTAAAGTGCCTAATTTTAATTTGTTGGCCAGGTCTCCACGAAGTCTCCGAAATGCAAAGAACGTGAGCATCTTTAGCAAGAGTCTGCAGCTCAGATAAAGACCACCTCAAAATACGCGCATTCCACTGTATAATTTTGAGGTTTACTTTTGGTGATATAGTGACAATCCAAGGTAAATATTACTATGAAACTCAACAGAGTTAATTAATAATTTATCTAAATATTTAACTAACAAAATAAACAATAACGACAAACAAGAAAGGTCAATTAAATATAAACAAATGTGGTCAATCAAATCAGTTATCTTTACAAGGATGACCTATAAATTGTATAAATAATTACAAGAAAATTAACAACTCTAGTGAAATTCAACAATATAAATAGATAACAAGACAATCACAGCCAGCCAGTAGGCTTAAATGCGCCCCGGGAGCATGAGTCAATTCTCTAAGGCTTCTAAACACATGGTCCTTATAGAGGCTTCACTGATTGATCCGTCATTCAAAAGACCAAATAAGCCCTCCGTAATATGATTAATTATGGAGCCTACTTTTTTTATCACTTCTCGGTTAATTAGCTCCTTAAGGTTTACAATTTGACTCATAGATAGCGGGGTGGCGGCACTAGGATTATGAATGATTACCGGGTTTTTGGAAGGCTCTAAGATCTGAGATTCGCCAGCATGTTCATAATAAGAAACCGAATTGCCATCCGAGGCCTCGTCCACAACGGTGAGACTATGAGTACTCGCCAGAATTGGCCTTGAAGAAACTCCGCATTTAAATCTTGCCTCTCTATATGAAATACCCTCCTCGGCCATTACACGTCTAACTTGTTTTTGCAGGGTAAAGCACGACATCTAAAGGAATCAGCGCGATGATCGGAGGCCGAGCAGTTGGCGCAATATTGAGACGTTGATCCACCAGCGCTATCAGCATGGCCCTCGCCGCAATTGGCACATCTTAAAGAGCTCCTGCAGTTAGAAGTGACGTGACCAAACCGTTGACAGGAGAAACAGCGGATAACAGGGAGAATGTAAATTTCAATAGGGCTTTCCACTAACCAAATATTAATGCTCTCCGGCAAGGTGTCGCCGGCAGACACCACCTTGACAGTCGATAAAGGAACCCTTACCTTGAACCCAGATGCATCTATTGTAGTACGATAAATTATCTCCAATCTAATGGCCTCCTGGGAGTTCGAGTCTTGAGACGAAGGAACTACGCCCTCCCGGATACAATCAAGGGAAAGCTCAGGGTCCACGTTCCTGATCACGCCCACTTTTGTAGTTCTAAAATCAGGAACGTAAGCTAACCACTCGTTACCAGAAGACTGGATGGAGTCCACGAAGTTGTTTGCATTCGAGGATGAGTCAAAGGATACAATTAATTTATCTAGACCATTTTTAGAGAGAGATAGGATGTCCTGAAAACTCGCAAGACGCTTCGCGATTAAGAAAGAAATGGCGTTAATAGAGTAACGATTAGAAATCTCGGACAAAATAATCTCTCTATGATTGGAAGGAGGTAAGGAAGAGATTTTACTAGGAGGTAGACTAGATGACTTATCAGGGGACGCAGACGGAGAATCCCTAACTCTCTTTTTACTTTTTTAGGAATTATTATCTGTCATCTCAGGGAGGCAGTCGACAAGCCCACGCTGAAGAATCGAGAAACTATCAGGAAGAAAGGAAAATCCACACCGTCTTAGTCCAGGGAAGCCAATACGGTACCACGTGTTTAATACAATAGGCCACACTGATATGAGGACATGGACAAGAGACAGGAGACGATACTACTTAGCTGCAATTGACCTTCCGATGAAATCCTAGAAAGCGTGAGATAACTCAAGATCTTCCGAGAGGCAATGTAGGGCCAGGATAGTCGGCTCGGAACTCCAAAGGATTAGGAACTCCTCTCCAATAGTAATTCTTCCACTTCACCGTGTAGATATCGTTAATTTTAGATATAGATAAGGCTCTTTATCTAAAGATAAATCAGTAACTATTACCAGCGACTAGATCTTTACATAGTAATTATAAGGCAACAAATCTAAATGAATTTAATAAATTGGCCTCAGAGCCAGGATGCAATGGATTATAATATAACAGACGGGACCACGTTTTTAGTAAATCGCGTACAGGAAACTAGACAGCTATATACATCGCGCGACGGTCCGAACCAGAATCACCGATGCTGGGTGATAGATACGCCGTTGTTCTTACCCTTTGGGCACCGACGAGGTTGGTCATTGCATTGAAGAAGGCCGACTCGAATTGAGATCCTCTGTCGGTGGTGACGGTTGCTGGTGCGCCGAACCGTGCTACACACGTGCTGTAGAAGGCATTTACCACGGTTTCACCGGTCATATCCGCGATGGGTACAGCTTCCGGCCATCGAGTGTAACGAACGGTCATAATTGGAACATATCTGTATCCTTTTACGATCGGCACTGGCCCTACGATGTCCATGTGAACGTGGCTGAATCTCTCGTCCGGAACTGGGATGTGCTCGGGGCGTGGCGATTGTGTCGTGCAATCTTATTACGTTGGCACGCGATGCATGTCCTGGCCGATTCCATGATATCCTTAATGAGAGAGGGCCATACGAACTTCCTTTGAATTAGGGCTTTTGTGGCCCGACCATTGGGATGTGACAATCCATAAGTAGTGTTGAAGATCTGCCTTCTCAGCGAACGTGGGATGTACGGACGAATTTCTTGTGTAGAGACGTCACAGTATATTACGGCATCTGTATCATCAACTCGTAATTTACGCAGTTGCAGTGACGAGTTCGGTTGAAGCAGCTTTCGTAGCTCAAGGTCTGTGGCTTGCGCAGTTGCGACGTCCTGAGTAGAGACGATGGCCGGCATGTTGACCTGACTGACTCGGGACAGGGCGTCGACTACGATGTTGTTTGTCCCTGAAACATGAGCTATCTGCGTGATGAACTGGCCTATCAAGAGACTCGGTCGAGTCTCGCGCCAAGTACAGGCAACCGGCTGTACAGGGCACAGCTCGCAGAGACTCTTTCCTTGAGTCAACTCTTATACCTGTGTTTGGAACGAAATATCTTATTAACCGCTATACATGAGTAAAAGTTATTGTTATATTCACTATAGGAATTGAGGTTCCTGAATTGATTGCCACCACGTTCAATACGATTAGTGTACGAGATCAGGGCGTATTGAGATGGCGAGCCAGATTATTTTATTTCAGTATCGTCGTCGTCGTCGTTGTCGTCGTCTTCGCACGTCTATCTACTTTTTTGCACGACAGATGGCGCTGACTGCTTTGCCTTCTTTACCTATTTGAATTCTGGATGATGTTGATAATTTACGAATACGCAACACAATCAAATACACTTTGTACGTGAAGCTACCGTTCACACCGAATTTCCAGTTGATATAAGACTGCTTTCACAATAGTATAGAATTATTAAGGCTTTCATGTAGAGCGCGTGTGTATGCGTGTACGTATGTATGTGCTTTGACATAGTTCCTCGTATTTTAGGTGACAAGTTTTAGAGATATAGGATTTCCAGATGCTCTTCTCCGTAGTTTCCTGTAACTAGGTATCGGATGTGGAAGTCCAGGGTGTCCAGGTGTTCCGTTCCGTAGTTTCTTGTATCTAGGTATCGGATGTGGAAGTCCAGGGTGTCCAGGTGCTCCGCTTCGTAGTTTCCTGTATCTAGGTGTCGGGCGTGGAAATCCAGGGTGTCCAGGTATTCCGCTCCGTAGTTTCTTACATCTAGATATCTTGGGTGTCAAAAAATTAGCTGTTACTATTAAAAGTAGAACAATTTACTGGCAAATTATGCCACTCCGTTGTCACCTCCGTAAAGTATCCCTCCAGTGTGTAGATGAAGCTGCATCGTTGCGCTGTCTTATAAACGTTAGGGGCACGAATCACTTGTTATAAACGTTTTAGTCGTAGGCCATCTAGCGGACGTCATATCGTTATATACATTGTTACAAATATTATAATCAAATCCTCCCCGCCTCCTGGCTCGAGGTCTCCATAGGTCTTGGGTATTGCATTTGATATTTAGCATTATTGATTGCGTATATTTAGCGTTTCAGGTCCATTGTACTTAATTTTAAGATACCTTCCCTTCACCCTTCCCTCCCCATCCCCCCTCCCCTAGGGCACTGGCTCGGAGGCATCGAGGACAACCCCATGGATCACCCTATAAGGACCAGCATCCGAGGAAGGACCACGAGAGTGGCTACGTGGCCGAGGCAGGGAGGGCATGGGCAGGAAGAACAGCTGATTGAGCCAGGAACAGCTGATCTGTCCACGAGGACCTCGACGTCTGCCCGGCCACCACTATCACCACCACTATCGCCACCACATATGCAGCCCCGGTGCAGTCCCGTCACACGGGTAATAAAGAGGCCCGTGTGACAGGAGTGGAGTCCTCTTCCTCCAACCCCGCAGATGTGCGCAGGAGAATTTTCTGACAGGCCTGCACTCCGCCATCTTGCTTGATGCGCGATACCTAGCCCGCGCGCCGACGCAGCCAGCGCCGTGTCATCCGCCCGCGAGGCCCTGGAAGGCCCGTCGGGCTAGCAACCAGCAGCCCACCAATGCCCTGCCATGCCGGAACTGCCAACCAATGCCGGAGCGCGTAGCCCTCTCAGCTGAGCAGCCCGAACCAATCCACGAGGCCTTGGAGGCCCACGACGGCCGAAACCACCGGAAATCTCACCACTTCGAGCCAGGATAGCGTGCAGTACAGATTCGAATTATAAGCGAGTGCCGATTACCGGAATTACATGTGAGTGTTGTGCATTTGGATTGTATAGCGCCGTGTGGATTGTTTGAGTGAGTACGATAATTGTATGATTGCGTTTCTCCCCTTTGCCATCCTTTCCCGTACTTCCCCGTAGCGTTTGCGTTTTCAGAAGTTTGTAGGCCCCTTCAGGGCAGTAGCGAGCCGCCCCACGTGGCCCAACATTGTAGGGTATTCTTTGTGGTATTTGCGACGGGCCTTCTGCCCTTACACTCAAGTCCCGTAGTGTATTGCGTGCGCCCTAATTTACAGTATTTTGCGTCCCTTTTTGAAAACCCTCCGTACCCTTTTTCTTCCACCCGCCGTTTCAGAATATCATAGACCCGAGGTATAGTAAGTAGCCATTATCGCGTTCGGGAACCTTCTTCCCTGAGACCCTCTCACCTCTCCCTCCGCTAGCCTAGCCATTCCCTGTTTCGTAAATATACGAGGACCTCTCACGGTCATTCATCGGTGCTACACCGAAACTGTAGCTGGCGCCCAATCCTTGTTTACATCCGTTTTAGCACCTGTCAGTCCTCCCCTCCTCCGAGCGCCGCTTCCCTCGAGTCCCTTTAAAACCCCAGTGCGTTTCCCGGAGATCATCGCCCTAATTACATTTGTTCGATTATTGGCGTAGCCTGTTTATTTTCTGTTTTATTTAATTGTACATCCGGCAATTTATTTATTAATTATATTCTTTTCTCTCATACCCCGTGTTCCCTTTTCTTTTTGCGTTCTCCTCCCCCTTCGGTTTTGCGATAGCTATTTTGAGCAGACCCTGGACCACATTTGGGTAACTACGTAACAATAAAGCATTTTTGTTACATGCAGTAACAATAAAACAACATATAATTTACGTTACATTACTTGCATGTAGCAACTGAAACATTGCATATTACGTCTACAATTTCATGTAACTTCCAGGATACATTACTGTTCAATAACGTGTTTACTGGGACATAGTAGTGGTAACACGTTTAAGTATCACATCTTTCATTGCTTTGAATATATTCTCTTAATGAAAACAATCGTAATAATTATTAATAAATAAAGAACTCTTTTTTAATAAAAGTACTAACAATTATGATGATGGAAATGATAACGTACTAAACGCTCGAAATGCCGTTAAATTATTGTCCATCCGAGATATTTGAAGGTAAATAAAAAATGATTAATAGTTTAACGGCATTTCGAGCGCTTAGTACGTTATCATTTCCATCATCTCAATTACTGTTATATTTTTATAAATACAACAAAATAAGTAAAAAAACAAAGTGAAGAAATTTTTATTTTGATATCAAATAAACATTTCCTATAATATTTTAATTACTAAAATACAATATTACGATGACCGATTAATTAACTATTTTTAATCTTTTAAAACCACTAAAAGCCTTTAGTCTTTTTTTTTAGTAGTAGTAATGTAGAGTATCTCATTTTTTAGTATTTTAAGGAAGTTTAACAATAATAATGGTTTACCCATACATGTCATTCTCTATCAAACCATCATCCTTTTCTTACTTTCCCCTGAGCTCCTGCGCCCAGTAAAGTCAATTGACAACCGATTTAGATTAATATTTTAAGTATAAATTCAAAATATCAAAAATCGCAGGCCTACATTTCGGATGATATACAAAACATTTTGTAATTATACTTTTCATATCCTGTGGAACAGCGGCGACATCTGGAACGGTTTGATTTTATAATACTAATTAAGGGAGTCTTCATCGTCAACAGCCCATATTGATTTTTCACTGTAAAACTCTGTTAACGTGTAAGCCATTGCCCAAATATCAGAATAAATACTTGCTTACGTATTTGGAATAGAATTTCGGGCATGTATAGAGGAGTCCCTTTTACCGATTTCGCACAACCAAGGATACTTTTCAGACAAGTAACCATTTTTTTAAATTTACTTAATCCTAAGTCGCATAATTTGACAAGTCCTCTTGGATTTATTAAAATATTAGCCGGCTTTATGTCTCCATGAATAATGGGGTTCTCCTGAAGATGCAGATAGTTTAGAGCTTGACTTTAATTTGTAAGTCCATTTTTTTAGAAATCCATAAAGATTGTGACGTGAATTTCGGGAATTCAGTCACAAAGATTGCTAGGAGTAGGGTAAAGACAAAATCCACCTGCAAC
>JARQTH010000075.1:0-116697 GCA_030142595.1 Trachelus iudaicus | reverse complement strand
GTGACTACTCTTATATAACTACTCGAATAAATATGCTCGACCCGACCAAGGAAATAGGAAAAGTAAGACAAGCACAACAGAAAACGAGAGGGAAAAGAGTGAAACGAGAAGGCAGAAAGGAAGATAGAAATAAAGAAGTAAAGAAGTAGAAAAGTAAGGAGTAGAGTTATAAAGGTAGAGAAGAAATAAGGAAACAGATATATAAGAAAGTAAAGAATGAAATATAAAGAAATAAGGGAGTAAAGAAGAAATTAATGTAGAACCAGAAGAAGGTTGGAAATGGATATGAGGGGTGGTTCCAAGAGACCAGTATAGGAGACCGGCTCGAGGATAAATGAGCGCTTCGAATCCGGACACTGCCGGAAGCGCTCTCCCCACCACCCGCCTCCTCCCACTCACTGAGTCCTGCGCGACGAATTTGCGCGCACACAATTTAAGGCAACTTCCAGTACTTATAAAAATGCTTTGCCAGGATTTCTGATGTCCAAGTTTTAATATCTAAGAGAAAATCATATTTTATTTGTTATTTAAAGATGTTGTAATAAAATAAAGAACAAATTGCGGAGCAAAATGAAACAAATTAAGAGCAGTTAATTCATTGAGAAATTCATATGAAAATCTGCTTGGTATTTGGAAATGCAGTAACAAAAATATCTTTCTGTTTCAATGAATATTTTTTGTCAATTGGAATACAATGAAAAATAGACGTCATCCGCAATATGTTCGTTGTCGTTGCTTTAATAATTATGTTGACAAACGGTTTGATGACTTACCGAAAGAGCTTCATGAAATTTACAAAATTTTTGGTTAGATCAACCTCTTAGCGCAACTTGTTGCACATCTTAATATTGCTATTTTAATGGACCATCTGCAATTAATTTCATAGGATATCATGTGTGCAACATATCTGTATCATTTTTATGAAATTCACATGGATACCTGCATAGGCTTCTAGGCCAATTTCAAGCTGTCGATAAAGCAGGGTACTTGATCATGCTGGAAACAGACATTTGGTATTGCCCTCCACTGCCCTCTCATGGTGCTGATGGCTTTAGTTGGTCAAGTTGGTTCTGCACGTGCGAGGAAGTCTGAAACAGGATCGTGGTTATAACCTGTGTTTTCCCATGATATTAATTAATTAATTCATTCAAGGGGAATCATTTGTTAATAAGTAAGTAGGATTTCTAAAAACGGAATCAGTTTTCATACTGGTAAAAAAATAATTCTAAATAACGACTAAATGTATTTAATATGTGTACAGAATACAATTATTTAATCATATGTTCATTTTAAAAAGTAGGCTGTAATAATGTCATACAAAGTTAACTGTTCATAAATAAAATCTTTATATTTTTAGACAAAATGGCAAAGTCACACTCCACGAGCAAAGCTCCTCGGAAGCAGGGATTTAATCGTTCAGGACATAGTATGAATCCTGAACGACCTACAGAAGGTCTTAAGGGAGTAGCTAAAGTACGTACAAAGGCTACCATCAAGAGATTACAAATGTACAGGAACCAAAAACCAAAGCGGAATAAGGTTGGAGAGATAATTAGTCCTGCTCCGTTTCAAGGATGGCATACATCTGGAACGATGTCCCGTGTAGAACCAAATCAGAAGTGGTTTGGAAATACAAAGGTCATTTCACAAAATGCGTTACAGAAATTTCAAACAGAACTGGGTGCTGCTATGAAAAATCCTTACCAAGTTGTAATAAAGCCAACGCAACTACCTGTGACGCTGTTACAACAAAAAGCAGCAAATGCTCGAGTACATGTATTGGATACAGAAAGTTTTGAAAGTGTATTTGGTCCAAAGAAGCTGCGCAAGAAACCAAATTTGAGTATATCATCTTACGATGAGTTACAGAAACATGCAGAAGAGAAGGAAGAGAATTATGACAAAGAAAAGGATACAAAGGACATCGATCTAATCCGTCCTGATACTGGAATGAAGGATGCTCAGAGAGACTGGGTAATGGCTGCTGGTCAGAGCAAACGAATTTGGAACGAACTGTACAAAGTTATAGACTCATCAGACGTTGTTCTTCAAATTCTTGACGCCAGAGATCCTATGGGTACTCGGTCACCTCCAGTAGAAAAATACTTAAAGACAGAGAAGGCCCACAAGCATCTAATTTTCGTATTGAATAAAGTGGATCTGGTGCCAACTTGGGTAACACAACGCTGGGTCGCAATTCTAAGTGCTGAATATCCTACAGTCGCTTTTCATGCATCTTTAACTCATCCTTTCGGAAAGGGTTCTCTGATAAATCTTCTTCGTCAGTTTGCTAAATTACATATGGACAGGAAGCAAATTAGTGTAGGATTTATTGGTTATCCAAACACAGGAAAAAGTTCAATAATCAATACTTTGAGGTCCAAAAAGGTGTGTAAAGTCGCGCCAATCGCTGGGGAAACTAAAGTTTGGCAATACATTACCCTTATGCGTCGTATTTACTTGATAGACTGTCCAGGAGTTGTCTATCCGTCATCTGAAACAGATACCGAGAAAGTTCTGAAAGGAGTAGTGAGAGTGGAGCTTGTTCAAAGTCCTGAGGATTATATTCCAGCTGTTCTTGAACGCGTGAAACCGGAATACATGCGTAAAACTTATAAGATCGACGCATGGTCGGATCATATCGATTTTTTGGAAAAACTTGCACGAAGAACTGGAAAGTTACTTAAAAAAGGTGAACCTGACGTAGGAGCAGTTTCTCGTATGGTGCTTAACGACTGGCAGCGTGGAAAATTACCATTTTTCGTAGCCCCCGTTGGATTCGAAGAGCCTCTGTCAAAGCAGTCAAAGAATGTGACAGCCGATACACAAGAAAATGTAGAAAACATTAAGGAATTCAACAAACAGAAAACTGATGACACTCGTTCAGAAAATAAACAACCACATGCACCCATGACAGTCGTGCAGGATTTCAAAAAGATCAAAGTAGTCCTATCTTATTCACCTGATGACATGAAGAACGACTTAGTCACTGATAACAGTGTTAGTGAAAATGCTGATGATAAAAGTACCAGTATGTCTGAGTCCATTACGCAGTCTGATATATCATCAGATACTGACTGCGATGAAGAAGAAGAATTAAATGATACAGCTGACGAAGGTGAAATTCAGACAAGCTTGAATAATACGACTGAGGAACTTGAAGCAACGGATGCTCAAAATTCTATAGCAGAGAGTATGGCTACTGATGACAACGACCAGTCCTTTACAGCAATTGAAAAAGATAATTTAATGCAGAGTGCGTTGGATATCCATGATCAGGACTATGATTCTAGTGACAGCGAGACAGAGAATCATAAAACGCTATCTACCAGTGGCACATTTAACGTATCTGCCATTAAAAATACAAAGCAGAAACAACTTAATGGAAAAGACAAAAAATTGACCAGTAAACAGCGCCGCGCTATTGAAAGAGCTGGTAAACGCAAGAAAATCGGTAGCGACTTTTATGAAGTTACAAATGTAAAAAATAGAAATCGCAATAGAAAGGTTCCCAAGGTAAAAAGAAAATAAGATCGGCCTTACACTCTGTTTTGATCATGATATATGTTAGTATTATGAAGATGAAAAAAAGAGCCATAAGAAATACATGTACATATTTAATAATAATATAAGTTCCATAATAAGTTACGAAGGATTTTTAAATAAATGATTTTGAAAAGACAACAGAAATTAATATAATCTACTGTGACATTATTACCATCTTTATCATAATGATTCGTCATTAAAATAAACATGGAGATTTACACAAATATACTCGCTACACCCAATATTTCTTTCACCAAGCTAAAAAGCTAATAATATTATTACAGAATAAATCCTTAAAATAATTAGCAGCAATCGAGAAGCATAAATACATAATTAATTGACATGTTATATCCATTTTCTTGCAAGATAAAACAGTACAGTGTTTGCTACTTTTTTTTTAAATATTTCATTCCCTGGCAGCTTCAAGAATTCCTCTGGACTGACTAATGTACTATTTTGAATTTCACTTTTGGTTTTTGTTATCGCTTTAAACATGAACAAAGTATCGATTAATTTATTAGGAGCATTTCTCTTCAATTCCGCGTTAAATTTCTCCCTAGTATAATTTTCATTGTTGCATTTGACTTCTTCCAAGGTATTTATTAAATGCCGATAATACAAATCAATCAGTTGATCAAAGTGAAGTCTAATAACATCCTCAACCACGCTGGAAAGTATAAAAAACACAAGATCTCGGATAGGACTGGCATATCTGAACACTTGAAAGTCTACAAATTTCACTTTTTCAGGTACTCCTATAGAATTATAACAGAACATTATATTATTCGTCCATAAATCATCGTGTATAAAAGTTCCAAAGGGTTCATTTACATCATACGTTTCTTTGACACTCTTCTCCATTGTTGCTCTAACTGAAGATGCATATTGTTCAACGCTCGGTATACCCAGCAGCTCTGTACATACCGAATCAATATTTTCATACATAAACAAAGTTGTGTTAATCAGTTCGGAACCACCGACGTTCCTCATCTCCTCAAAGAATTCAGGTCTCTTTAATTTTAGAGCTATGCCCAAGCCATGAAATTTGGCTAAATTTTGCATGACCAATTTAGCATGCGCCAAATCCATTCCAGCGATCCGATTGCCAATTTTGTAATTGTCTATTGCCAAATTTTCAAGAAGAATCGCCGCATCTTCGTCGAACTTCTCATCTCCGAGCAATGAGAGTCTAGCCCCATAAAACTTTGGAGCACCGTCAAAGAGGCCATCTTCTTGTACGCCAGCATCCTGTTGCAAGATTCTATATGCCGGCAGCACTTCCTTATACATAGCGATCTCCTTTGGAAATGTCCTCTCGGATTCGAAGCACTTCCGCAAGAAATCAGCAGCAGGTACCATCTTCGCTACTGCGTGAATCGTCTTAGATTTTGAGAATTTATTATTTTTAATTGTTGCCTCCACCTTGTACATTGTACTCCCATAATTATCACCCGGTGCCGTTAGATTAGACGTGGTGAAATTTTCCAAAATCATATTATCTCCAAATTCGGATTTGAATAATCCGTCCGGCTGCTTCAAGGCGATTACTGTTTGCTGCTCGAACCACATTTTTTAATCCAATTTCTTAAAAGTTAATAGAGCAATTAATTGTTTCTTTTTCTAAATTAATGAAAACAAATATTCTGACGCTATTCCGAAACCCAAGTTTCACAGTGAATGTTTCTATCCAAATGCTTTGTACATTTTCTGAAATTCTACTTAAAAAAAAGATAAGCAACGTTTTTGCTTTAAGAATTAAGGATCTACTGGAATCAAAACACTAGTAGCAAGTATCTATATGAAAGAATCTCAGCCAATGAAATAGTGGCTTACAAAAAGTGCTGTTCTGTTAGAGCACCTTGATTTAACGTTACACTGATGTACCTAGTCATTCAATTTAAAATCCTAGAAATATTACGTGTAGCACGAATTACGAAATCTAAGCATATGCTATTATACATCATCGCTATTTTTGCAAAGGCTATACGAAATGGTTGTACAAAATTACTTACAATTTGGAAACTAATTGCACGTCAATACACAACGGTACATTGAATAACACCCCACATATAATATAAGAAACTTTTACAAAGCAGCCGGTTCAAATTATTTTCTAGTTTCAATAAAAAAAAGACACAGGGGATTCCCTGACCTTTCGCTTGTACTTCGGGACTTCTTTCCTTCCAAGGCGTCTAACTTAAAAAAATTATTTTTATCGCTTCATTTAAGTTTAGACGTATTTACTTACTATCTAAAATTTGAATTTCCCTATAATTATCTATATGGCCCTGTCATAATGGCCAGGAACATTCTTTGCTGGATTTATTTAAATAATTGAACGAATTAGCAGAATTGAAATTTAAAATTATTCCTGTGTACGACTTCTAAATTATAATAGAATTTTCTATAATAATATTATTTTGCCTTCTCCGAATTACAATGCAGTATGTGAAACATTTGCGCGAAATACGTCATTATACTTGTTACTCGATTTAAACAATTATAACAAAACATTTTAAATTGTTAAAAGACATATTTCTAAACTATAATTCCACGTGCAACTGCGCCTGTTACGCCTGTGTTCCATCTATACGAAAATAGTCGCTCTTGTAAACATTATATTCAACGCCACGTCACAACCATCCTTTCTCAACGTAACACAGCATTATTTCACGCAAGCGTATCATATACAGCTCATTTCCTCCGTACTCGAGGATCCCTGACGGATTGGTCTTATCTTCACCGTCAACTTGAACATCCAGAGTCAAAATTTTCATCATGATCAGACAATGCAATAATTCTATTCGTGCGTCATCCGTAAGACGTTTGTCAAACAGTTCCCGCGTAAACTTAGACGCGTCGCATTCCATTCTAACTAAAGCAGCGAGAAAACTCTCGTAGTAAAGATCTATAAGTTCATCGATAAGTTTTCGCGCGTCGCCGTCAAGACTCGTAAACAAAAAGAATATCAAATCGCGCATTGGACTCAGATGCATGTACATTTGAAAGTCCACGAATTTAACGTCATCCGGTTTACCGTTCTCATCCACGCGAATCATAACATTGTTAACCCAAAAGTCATAATGCACTATGGTGCCCCATGGTTCTTCGGGTTCCGCCATGAGAGTATCGAATAAATCTTCAAAATTAAGAGCGTAAATCTTCGAGGCGTATCTTCCAATAACACAATCAGTGGCTATCTTCTCCACCATAGACTTTAAACTGTCGATTATCGATCCATCCATTTTTAAATCCACGGGGTTCATGAAAATCTTTAATTTCTCAAACTCTTCGGGTCGCTTCGATTTCAAGGCGATTCCGAGCGCGTGAAATCGCGCCAAAGATTTAATTATCAATTTCGATTTATCCAAATCGTACCCTACCGATCGCACGCCACAGGAGTAACCACGAACCATCAAGTTCTCCAACAGTATCGCAGCGTCGTCATCGAATTCGGCATTGGGATCCAATGAGAGTCTAGAACCGTAATACTTGGGACCAATATCAAAGGTTTCGTCTTCCTTAAATCCGAAATCCAATTCCAGTTGCTTGTACGCTTCTAAAATATGTTCGTACATGCCAATTTCCTTTCGGAAAGTCAATGGGCTTTGATATATTTCCCTCCCGCAAATAGACGGTGGTGCCATCTTTGCTATGGCGTGGAGAACCTCTTTGTCCGCCTTTTCGTTCCTCCTGACAGCAGCGTCCACTTTAAGGATTGTACTCGCGTAATTCTCACCCGGGGGTAAGAGCTTCTCCGTTTTGAAGTCATCGACGACAAGTCCGTCGCCAAGTTTCTTGCTTAATAGACCTTGCAGATCGCGAAGCATAATTTTAAATATATCTCGCCGATCGACGGATAGACTTTCTACGCGACTGTAACGGTAGTTTTTAGATTCTTCTATACAATCGCCACGCTACCAAAATTATTTGACTATGGCAGAGGATACCTCTTCACACTCTCAAGTCGGCAGCAGTACTAAACTGATATGAGAATTAGATCATTTGATCTATTAATGCAACTATGCATCTTCAGTAATCTTATTTGCCCTTGCACGACAGCGGTACTCAACTATCTATCTTAGCGCTATTTATTAACATTATCGAGTCCGATGGGAGCCACTGCAAGCAGAAATGTTAAACTATGAATACATGCAGATTTCAAAAATGAAATCTTAGTTGTTCCCTCAACCTTAATTATTACGTTATCTAGAATGTACCGTGCCCAATTATTAATAATATAACTGAGTGAGTGACTAGTAATTGTCTACTTTGATAAGAGAAGCAGAAGAATTTTTGAAATACTCCATTTTATCTGTTTACTTAATTTAATCTTGGTTGATAATGTATCATTGTAGTTTAAAACTATCATTGGATTGTTATCTAATTGTTACGGTATAAAAATATCTCTTCTAGTTATCAATATCACTATCCCTGACAACTCTAAGGCGCATTCAAAACTATTTCTCCACGTGGTGCATGGGACGAGGAGATTTCATAACGTTTTTAATATCTCTTTAAACTGAATATCGTTTACTATGATTAAATAATTCACTTTACCCCCATCATGCCTGTTGATCCAACAATCTTAATAGACTAACTCTTGGAAGTAGACGTGGGAGGTATAATATCTACAAGGTCGTGCGATGATTATATAATTTATGATATTCTCCAGGACATACCTGGACACAATGACCAAGCTCATGCTCAAGAATAATACATTTATTCAAAATACAATGAAATATCAAAATATTGTGTCATATTAGTTACGATGTAACTACTTTCCTTAGAGTATTAAAAGAACAAAGAAAATCAATGGCCATTTGCCATAAATTGAATGCAACTATTATCTCTTTGCTTCTCTTAATGATAATCATGTAACAAATATTATTTATAGTACTTAGCACAATTATAATAGAATAATAATGTATATGCTGCTTCGTATCAATCACCACTTATCGTATATTATTCATTTATTACGTACCAAGTGGATGATTCCATTTACGCCCCCATTAGTCCAGATACTGTTGAATTCGTCAGTCTTCAAATTTCATGTGTAGTATATATTCTGTTCCGAACAATGCTAATTGGAGTTAGGCAGGCAAGACCGAAGCCTCTTCTACGAGTTTACTGTGAATTCCCCATAGATTCTGTAATTAAAAAAACATTAACAGATTATTTTAATGTTTCAGGAATAAACTTATTTTAATTGGGCATGTAATCTCAACAATTAGGCATAGATTAGGTTTGTCAACTGGTGTTAGGTAAAAAAAAACGGACTAGCGTATTAACAGAAAAAAAATCTAGCTGTATCATAAGCATTTAATGTGATTAAGATAGTCGCGAGTTTTTAATTATTAAAGCTGTAAATATTGAGAAATCTGTCATAGAACGTATCTATTTGAGATAAACAGCAGATTAAATTTATCAGGCGTTTCGCTTTATTCTATATTTTTTATCGTAACTTTGCGGATCGAATAAAAGCAATAGTTTGTCATATCGTTATACACGCAATGAGGTAAGACATGGATAACTACCATTCTGAACGTCGTGTAAAGGACGACGAGGGATCGCATCTCCATCTTCCTCAATCAATTTGTGATGAACCGCGCTGAGGGCCTGGACAGTATACAGGTGAAATATAGAATACCAATCATACAATAGAAAATCTTGAAAATTGGAAGCACAGTTTTTAGCTGATGATGATACAATGAAAAGTTTAGTACAGCTTTCGTGATTTACTAAAGCGTTGTTATTGTCGGGTTAGCGAAAATGAGAAAATTGGCCATGTAAAGCAGGTTTTTTAACTAGAAGAGTGATTGGGATTTTACAAATTTTAAAAAACGGATGCTAGTGTACCTTGAAGTATTTGACTGTCTTCACGCGTAATTCGAGAGTAGCATCTTCGTCGCAGATGATTAGTGTGCGTGGATGCTGCTGAAAAGCAGAGACAGTCCACATATGATTGACTCCTTCTTCGATAGCTTTGTATAGTGCGAAAGCCTTGTGCGATCCTGTGATTAAGATCATCACTTCTTTCGCATCCATCACAGTACCAACCCCAACAGTCAGTGCTTGTTTAGGGACCTTGTTTATGTCATTTCCAAAGAACCGTGCATTAGCTTCCAGGGTATCCTGAGCTAAGGTTTTCACTCTTGTACGAGAGACCAGAGAGGACCCAGGTTCATTGAAGGCTATGTGGCCATCAGGTCCGATACCTAATTTGCAAAAAGTATTGTGAGAATCTTTATGAATATTTTGTTCTTTTGTTATAATGAAATTTTACTTTACCTCCAATAAACAACTCGATTCCACCGGCTTCTTTAATTTTTCTCTCAAATTCATTACATTCGTGCATAAGATCTGGTGCATTACCATCCAAAATATGAACATTCTTTGGATCTATGTCTATATGCTTAAAGAAATTATTATACATATAATAGTGATAAGATTCTGGATGATCTCTTGGTAAGTCAACGTATTCATCCATGTTGAATGTTTTTATATATTTAAAAGAAATTTTTCCAGCCTTATGATATTCTATGAGTTTTTTATACATCCCAAGTGGAGTACCTCCTGTCAATCAAAGCAATCGATATTATGTATGCAAATTAATAAACATTTTAAAGTAGATAAAAGATATTAAACCACCCACCGGTAGGAAGTCCTAAAACAAAGTATTTATTCTCATTAGGTTGAAAGTCCTTGATTCTCTTAAGAACATATTTGGCTGACCACTCCGAAACATAATCCACCGTATCACAGATAACTAGACGCATTTTAGTTAATTAACTTCTGTAACAAGAGAATAAAAATAAGTATTTATCTACCAAACTTAAGAAGACGCTCATCAACACTCTTATAACTCAGAAATGAAACATATAATAATGGTTCTACCTACAACGAATATACTGATGTTAGTAGAGGGCTTTACCACAAAGCACAGATTAAAAAGTAGCAATGACCGTTTATCTCTGTATTGCAACACAAAGAAACCAGACACCAACGTACAATTAATACTGACAAAATATCTTCAGTCACACTTAAAAACTTATGAACGTTTAATATAGATACAGCTGACGAAGTTTTTTTTCAAAAAATGAAACTATTAATGTATCCTGAAATGGACATTGAGAATACAATTTCTCACATCTAAAGTTTTGTACAATGAGGCCCAATTACTATAAGCCTTGAAATATTGATGGCACCTTTGAAGTCAAAGGTCATCAACCGTCGGTTATTGACCTTTGTACAAAGAATCCTATAACAAAGAATTCGCCAACAATACCTTAAAGCTTTTTAAATACCCTCCAATTCATTATTACAGTATTGAAAAAATGCCAAGTAGTTATAGACTAGATACAGATGCCTCTCGAATAGGAATGAGATAGCAGAAAAAAATACAGACCCAGTTGACAAGTCAGCAAACTCTGAACACTAGTTTCAAAGGTCTGTACCGTCTGTACCAACCTCCTGAAACAGCTGACACAGACTAACCTAATGTTAAATTCAGTAAATGTAAATGAATTTTGACAAACGTATCAAAAAATAATTTTCTGTATGTACAACATGAGATGCATTACCAGTTTGATTTACTCTTCAGATTATAAACAATTTAGTGTAGAAAAAAAATTAGACATTGCAACTGAAAATTAATTAGAAAATGATTTTAGCTGCAGTCAGTAACTTTGGTAACTAAGGATAAATGGACAGAGGGCACATCCTACTAGGCTTAGAATCGCAAGAGTCTGGATGAGGCGGAACTTTCGTACATTGAGTTACCGACTGAAACATCCACGTTACGAATCCACAGGAAGATGGTGCCGTCTACCAAATAATGCGACAATGAATGGCGAAATTAAATACATACATATCCCTTGGAGATCTACAAGTATTATCTTTGGCTAATCAGTCTTCAAGTTACACGCAATAAAAGAATGAATAATTTTACAAAAGATCACGGAATAACTCACGATTTCATGAAGCTATATTGGTGGCAAGTGGTAGCAAGACGATAACTTGTGTTCACATCGATTGAATTTATTGATAGTTTATATTTTAAAGATCACAAACAAGCCCGTAAAAGAAAAATTCATTCTTGAAAAGTCGTTGACCTATTAATCCTTGTCTCCGATATGTTATATTCCTTGTGACTAAAGGCTCGGTCTGTCCTTTAATTTACTTGATGACGGTTATTGCTGCACTACACGTATTGTCGTATACAAACTAATTATTCTATTATAATACAGAAAGTGGCGGTACAGGGTAAAGAGTATAGGAATAGACGCTGCAAAGGGGATTCAAGGTAAAAGGTAAAAAGTCTCAAGGGAAAGACGATGACACATATAGCGAACGATTATTACAAACATTAAAACTGACAGGGAACAAATGTAAGGGATTGAGTTAAGTGGTCCAAACTCTCAAATTTTACTTGTCTCTAAGTCTAAGTCTCTTGCATTTAGACGACATATCCTTAGCTGAGAAATGCCTACCAGTTCACCCGGGTTGACGAAGAAGGTCTATTCATCATCAGTTAACAATATTAAAACAACAGTTATGAATACATTTTATAGAAAGATTAAAAAGAAAATAAAAGCATGAATAAAGGAATTAATAAAACGCAGCCGCTCTTCTATTTCCTACTAGTTTCTTCTCGAATGAGCTTGGCAATGATGCTCAGACCCTGCAAAGCATAAAATCAATATCATAATGTAATATTTCACTACACATTAAAAAGTACCTTGTCGATTTCATCCGGCGTCGCATAGCTATAACAAAGTCGTAAATGCTGATCAGATTGCGATATATCGAAATTGAATGCGTTTCCCGGTAGAGCAAAAACGCCATTAGGTATAAGTTTCTTCATGACCAGATCGAAGACGTCCTCCACCCCTAAGATCTTCATCCAGACGAACATGCCACCGTTTGGCACGTTCCACTCTGCCAGTCCTAGAAAGAAAGGGGAGTCATAACGTTCTTAACGACGTCGGTAGATAATGAATAAATTAATTGCCACAACGAACATAGAAGCTCCAATTAATTACCTGTGAAATGTTTCTCTACAGCAGCCAGCATTATGTCACGTTTCTTCTTATAAAATTGTTGAATGCATTGAAAGTGCTCTTCAAATTGTTCTTGCCTCCAGCTCTCGAAGAGCCTGTAAAGCAGAACCTGAGAGAGGGACGAAGTGTGAAGAGTAGAATTTTCAATGTGGAGTATGACCTTCTGTAAAAGAGGCTTAGGAGCTGTGATAACCCCAACACGAAGTCCTGCGCTTATTATCTTACTGAACGAGTCGAATCTTATGACACGTCCGTCGGTGTCTAAAGAGAAGAAGGATGTCGGTGGCTTCTCCAGGAAGTGAAGAAAGAAATAGGCATCGTCCTCGAGTATAAAGAAATCATAACGTTGCGCCAACTCGTAGATCCTTCTTCTACGATCCTCGGAGAGTACAGTCCCTGTAGGATTCGCACCAGTGGGATTGACATAGAGCACCTGAGATAAAAAAAGATCCTTGTCTCTTACCTCAAAACCAAAGATACGATTTCATAAAGAAGGATAAACGTTCACCTTGGGAAGCACTAGGCCGTCCCGACGTCGGTTCTCCAGTATCGTTTCGATCCTCTCTGGTATAATGCCATCAGCATCATCGTCAATCCCGACAACTTCGACTCCCAAAGGATTCAGCTGAAAGGAAAATCAAGGACTAGGTCAAGAACAATCAGAAATGAGAGAGAACGAGCTACTACTACGAGCACTAATGGTCTCATCGAATGTGAAATGACGTAGAAAATCATGAAATGACCATGAAAAAATTGCGACAATTAATCTGAAAATATGTTGAGCAATATAGCTAATAGTTTGACGTAACGGTGAAGTATGATACGTTATTATCTAGTGGCGCCATCTACGGAAACTAGTATCAAATTCAAAGACTAAAGCTTTAATGATCCCATACTATAGTTACTACAGTTGCGTATTAAACGGCATCTGTTTCTCAGCAATTTCCTCTGAAAGGTGCTTTCCGTATGCAGAGTTATACCTACTTGGTCGCCAATCGAATTAACTTCCTTGCCTAAAGTAAATTGCGCGTTTTATCGCGGCCATGAAAACTCCAAACCGTTAATCCCGCGAGGGCGTCTCGCTTTTGGACTTTCACGTTTTCAGTATTCCAAGATTCAAGAGTTTCTATATGTTTCTCCCTTCGACATCCATGCACCAGGTCGTTCCTCTTGTCTCTTTACGACATTTGCTTAACGATCCTCAATTAATCTTCCTTATGTCGATCGTCTTCGCGAGCTAAACTTTCTTAAGCTCCTGAGAAAGTTCAGCCCGTTAGTCGAAAAGTTGACAGAAT
This sequence comes from Trachelus iudaicus, assembly GCA_030142595.1. Classification (NCBI taxonomy): domain Eukaryota; kingdom Metazoa; phylum Arthropoda; class Insecta; order Hymenoptera; family Cephidae; genus Trachelus; species Trachelus iudaicus. The sequence goes on along the minus strand of JARQTH010000075.1, from coordinate 102,794 downwards.
TTTGATAAAAGCAAACGAAAAGTGGTTGAAAAATATTCGAAATTTAAGAGACCATAATTTTTGGACGAACACTCACCGCTCCAATGATTCCAGCGTAGGTCGGACTCTGGACCATCACAGGATCACCTTCCTCGAGAAGAAGGTCAAACGCCTTGCAGCATGCATCCTGTGATCCAGTGGTTAAGGCCAAGTCCCAATCGCTCCTTGGTGGATTGTGCCATTTTATCTGAAACTCTCTCATCTTCTGCAAAAGCGGAGGATACCTGACGAAAAATATGGCAGCGAGGGAAATTCAAAATTAATATAAACATACAAAAATGTACCACAGAGAATACTCACCCTTGAGAAGCTCCATATTGCAAGGCTGTGTCAAGATTTTGACCAGCAAGAGAATATCGTTGACCATCCTTGTGCGTAACAGTAATGTCAGCGAAAGGAAATGTTTCCGTGTTTGGCAATCCACCAGCTAAGAAGACCGAATCGGGTCTGTTGATACGGGCCTTGGCTAGATAAGTTCAGTATATTCAGAGAATAATCATCGACATCCCGAACTGTCCTTTGCATCAAGTGAAAGGAGAATTCAGAATATCCAAATCCGTAAAAACTTCACTTGCTTACTCATTTCCCTGATTAAGTTGGGCTTTCGTCTTTGCGAAGATTTCGTAGTAAACCTGGAGTAGTCCATACTCTTACAGCTGGCCATACACCTACGCGTGATCTTTTCCATTTAGTAATTAACAATGTAAACTCAATAAACTTCACGGTTATAATAAACAAGAAATGCAACGACTAAGATAGTAAACCGATTTTGATTGGCGTAATCTGTTATCTAACACATAGCGCAATGAAGAACGCACTGTGCGATGACGTTTCGCGAGCAGGAGAGCCGTTAACGACAGCTCGTACTGCGCATGCGTCGCATTCAAATGGGGGGTCTAATGAATAAGGTCGGACCCGACTCATATTTCGGTATACGTAATATTATGTACACTCATTAATCCAAATAATAATAAAGAGTGATATCAAAGTAATAGATAAACGAGAAGCAGTGAGGGGTTATCGTGAATGAACTTTGCAAAATATTTTCTATCGACTGAGAGCCGATCAGTGACCCGAAGGGACATTCAAAATGGCCGACTGACGATACCAATAGAAAATCCAGATATAAGAAATCCTACAGGGAAGAATCAAAAGTAAATCCGATAGACATCAGCTATAATACTGATAAGAAGCGCCGTCAATAGCCTTTCTCCTGAACGTTATCCCGGCTCGACTAGCTATTCTACTTTTTTGATGAAGGTTCACAGGGCAGTCAGGTAACACGAATTTTTGTATACCGATGCTTACGCACGTGGCGATACTTCGTATCGATCGACGATATCTGCTGACCAGCCGTAGAGAGGTTTAAAAAAAGTTTACTACTATTTTTATCGAACAACTGAATCGCATCGAAATGCTGCTCCAGCACGATTAAACTTTCTGTCACTCACAATGAAGCAGCAGTGATAAAGAAGATAGTCTACCGTCGGAACAAGCATGATTACAGAAAAATAAATAATTTGAAAGAAAAAAAATCCATTCGATGTAACCTTACGAAAAACAATCAAAGAATTAGCAAGTCTATTATTTTGTAACATTTATTCCAATTCCTTAACACCTTGTGTGTGTATTACGTCATAAGTCCCAATACCGACTGGCATGTCTCTCCTGCGAATGGTCTGTATACGTCGTGTCCTGATGCATCAGATACACGTGGAATCGTGTCGTCGACTTATCGTTTCGATAATACCTTTATCTTTTTAACCCCGTCAAACAACACTGCACAACTTATTGTATTTATTGCGCGATAAATGCTCCTTTCGATATCAATAGATATTCGGCCGATTGGGCTTATTTGGGCAATTTTATTGAAACGCACTCTGTACGGAGATACCGTGCGATTGAGGTGCGGATGGACTAGGAAAAAATGCCAGTAAAAAACGAGCAATCAATGTCGAATGGAACCTTTATCTTAAAAGAGACACAGTACGAGTACAAACTGATAAGCCGATCGATTCAATTTGGCTTTTAACAATCGTGCCAACATGAATTCTCGGCCAAACTCATTCTGCGAGCCGGTTTACCTTCTTCGAGGCCATTTTGACTTATTTTCACCGCCAATTTTTCCTACTTTGGACTCTCCCTATTTTTTTTCCTTTTCTCTCTCGCGTCCTCCCATCTGTCTCTCTCTCTCGCACTCGTACCACTCACACGTATCACACGCTTTTCAATATCGCTGAAATATTTACAAAACAGATGCTTAACCGATTAAACCCTTAACGATCGCTTATCCTTTACTTCTATAAGTACGAGTTTCGTCTCTCTTAATAAGTTAGTCAACACTTGCTCTCCCTAAGAAACGGTATTCGTAAAAACAACCCAGTGTGAACATCCCTATGGCAATCGTCGTTCCTCAGGGAAGCCACCCTTAACGCGATAGGGAGATTTTCTCGAGCGCCGTTACGGCCCACCCTCTGTGCCGCTTTTTAGAGGACTTTGGACTTCTTTGGCACCAAGCAGAACGTGGGTCGGAAGGGGGTGGGAGGGGTGATGAAGGTGGGATGGATACGAGGATAAAAATGGATAAAAGTTATTTAAGGGCTGTTGAGAAAGTACGGAGGAGCCGACGACAGGAAGTGACGAAAAGTGCAAGAGTGTGAAATTCCCGAGAGGATTGGATGAATCGGGGGCGGGTGAAGGAAGGGGGTTAAAATTGAGGTACATGTGGATCGGGTTTGTTCCACGTTAAAAAAATACGCCGGGCTTCGTGACCTGGCGTCGCGGTACGTTTGTCTGTCGCCACATTGAAACGCCTCTTAATTTCATTAATATCGCCTAAAACGCCTAGAGTCTCTAGCTAAAGTCGAAGAGTAGAAAACTTATAAAAGTACGAAGGTCTACGCGACTCACTGACGACGCACGTTTTCTCTCTCGCCTCTCCCTCTCTCTCTCTCTCTGTCTCTTTCTCTCTCATTCGTTTCACTCGTATTTGTCTTTTCCACGTGTCTCCCCCCACAGACATCAGCGATCGGAAGCGAACGAGCCGAGAAAAAGGATTGTGGGCGTTCTAGTGACTTTTACGCTTGTCGCCATAGAGTTGAGGGTCGAACCTCGTAGCCAGTAAGTCTGGCGACCCTGGACCTTGAGGGGGATTCTGTTATGTGACTTTTGCAAATGTGAAAATAACGTGAAAGAGTCAAACTTTTTCATGAATAATGTTTACACGAGTCTAAAGGGCGGAAAGTGAGGGGTATCTATGGGGGTCGAGAGGAGGGGGTACTTCCCCACGTGACAGGAGAGAAAGGCAAAGGAGGGGAGGGACAAGGAGTTGACGCGAAGATCTCGCTTTTCACATTTTTTCACATCGGTAAAACTTACAGAAAATAAAATCCCTGGATATCGGCCAAGACCCCTCTCGAGGACGAGTATCGAGAAATAAGAGTGTCGCGTCGTCCGCTCCGAGTTGTCGCATCGATGTGGACGCCCCTTGCTGGTCCGAAGTAATTGAACGACCGGAAGAAGTGCGACGGAAAGGCACCACAAGAGAAAAGTTTCGTACTATAATCGATCGATCATTAATTCTAACTTAATCGATTATTCATTTATCCGATTCGTCCCGCCAGCCCCCCCCCCCACCCCCCCTTTCCCGATTAGATAATCACCCCTCATTTTTTTTGTAATTATAATTACTTTTTTCATCCCCTCCAAAAATCCTCTCGCAATATTACTTATATATATTTCACTCTCGCTTCACAACCCCGTTACACAAGTACGGCTGTCTCCTCCATTCGTCTTTACTCAGGCACACTTGTCATTCTCACGCACGCCTTAATATCTCATTAATTAAATTTGACTAGACACAGTTTGATTGTTACATTTGGCAATTCGGCAGCACTTGCGAGTTCAAGCTCCTTTTTTTACGGCTCGGAGACGAGGCCCGGCATTTCGCGAGACACAGTGCCTCGTAGTACGTGACCGCGAGTTAAGTACTTTTTTTTTAGTCCACCCTATATATGTCAACTGGTTGTTCGTTTTTTTTTTTTCGCCACAGAGCATCGATCGGCGTTTTCCATATTGTCAAGAGAACCAATGAATTAACAGGCTCTTATATATGTATATATGTGTGTGTCTCGTGAAAGGCTCATGGCTCCCGTCTCTCAGAGTTATATATTATATATTTTTTTTAAATTTTTCTTTCTTTAAATAGACAACGTTATATTTCCCGTTACTTCGACGTCTCAGCATAGTACAGTATGTACACCTATCTAATATCTTTTAATAGTTTCCGTAGGATGTCTTGCTAGAACGCCAGTTCCCTTTCTCTCATATACGTATATATAACGCTCAAAGATAGATTTAGTGGGGGGCTTGCCAGGGAGGTCAGGGGAGGGTCAAGGATCGACTCGTGGGTCGGCGAGGGCTAAATTGTCTCCATGATATTGAAGAGTGACGTAAAAAATGTCTTGTACTCATGTAACGACGATGGCAGAGGACAGTCGGGTGACTCGTAACGACATTGGAATAACGAGTGAGCGATAGGAATTAATGGAGATAAGGCTAAAGCGGAAGATGAAGGATAGATAAGAGAGGGCCATGGAGAAACAGTGGTACGAGCCTTCGCGTTGCGCACGAATCGATCTTGCGTAACAGTACACAGTACCTACTGCAATATGCATAGGAGGAATATTTAGACACGTACACGCACACGAAAAATTTACAGGAGTTTACTGGAGGATACACAAGTGGAATACATTCTTCGTTTGTCTCTGGCGGCTTTCTCTCTCGCGTTTTCTTGGCTCTTACGTGCGTTTGGAATAATGACGTGAATCGATAACAATGGCGATAACAGTGAGAGAGAGATGATTAACGAATAAAAAAAATTATGACGGATATACGTACACGCGTGCTTAGACGATTGTTAATTAAAAATGACAATAATAACGAGGCGGGTTCTTTTTCTTTTTTCCCCTTAACAATGATCAGCTTAGGTTAACCTTGACTAAATAGTTACCCAGCTACATTAACGTTAACGGGTAGGCTGCCGTGCGGATCCGCCTTCACGGTACACCACGACTTTGATTATCATCACGTTATTCGTAGAAAAATAATTCCTTAACACGTATCATTTTCGTAGCGCTTTAACGATCCCCAAGAATATCCTGGCGTCCTGGCAAGTCCACTTACCTAGGTGCTTGGCGCTGGGATGGATCCTTAGGTCCTCGTCGTCCGACCTTTCGCCATCGCCAATACTTTTCACTGCTGCTAACACTTCTCTTCATTGACTGTGACTGACTGATTGGCCTCGACGTTATTTATTTTCTAGGTTGTGTGTACTTCTCTTGCTGTTGTTTTTTTTGTCGCTGTAAGGCGATGGCCACGACGGGTTGGAAGAACCGAGCACGACGGACGGAGGGGATGATCCGTGATGGAAAGGGTCGGCTGTTGCCAATGTGGCGAACCCAATGCGCGCAGCTTCTCTTATCAATAATGCACCAGGAAGTGAACCTTAAGCCGGGTTTGCTCTGGTTTTAGTGCCTGGATCCTGGCACCAGTCGCACCAATTGCACGAGCCTTCCTAGTCGACGTTCCTCGCTTTCGTTCATATTGGAAATATTTCATATTGCATGGACTGGCGTTCCGTCGGGCCGATGGGAGGATCGATATGTATGCATTCGTATGGGGATCTCGTGCCTGCGAGTTCCTCTTTTCCCTTTCCCCACGGAACCGGCCGCGTCCAATGATCAAACTCAGAGACAGAGAAAAGGCGACTAGAAGAGCGTCTCCTGAGACCAGATTGGCGTCCCTACAGTCGTCGTAGTCGTCGTCGTCGTCGTCGTCGTCGTCGTCGTCGTCGTCGTCGTTAATGATGATTGTGGCATCAGTGGCAAGGGCCTGTGCCTGAGCTCGATCGGCGGCGAACGCGGTGGAGACTCGGTGCTCTTGCTACTGGTGCTGCTCGTGGAGCTGGTGCTGTTGATAGTGTTGCTGGTCGATATGACTGACGATCTGCCATAGGTAGGTAAACTGGGTCTTTTACGAAAAAGAAAACATAAATCAATGAAGGTTTCAAAGTAAAAACAAACTTTTAGAGATAAGCCGGATATCTGTGAGTTACCTGGGCGTCTCGATGGCGGCGCTGATCGTCAGGCAGGCTTGGCAGGAAGGCAGGGCGTCGTTGTTTGTCCTACCGGCTCGTCGTCTTGGCACGCAGCCCGCACAACCATCCCACTTCTCCGGGGTGCGTCGCTTCCTCGGCGGAACCCTGAGGAACCTTCGGCAACTGGGTCCCGGGGCGTCCGAGTCAGTTGAGAACCCAGAGACCTCGTCCTCCGTGTCAAGACATTCCTCGTCGTCGAGAAAAACCGAATCGGAGCCCAGGGACCTAGAGTCGGGTTCAGGAGGGTCCACGCTACCCATGGACGCAAGAGGTGCACGACGAGTGGATGATACTCCGGCGTAGAGACCAGCTTCGCTTCCGCATGGTGACATATCCGGCGTCGGCTGTATAACCTGCGACAGAGTGCACTGGCCGCTACGTACCTTCGAATTCCCACCGGAAATACATTTCCACAACGGAACAGAGAATCGAGCCTGGACGCTAACCTGAATGTCTATGGGATAATAAAGATCCCAGGCTTCGTCTTCGTAGTTGGCATGACGCGGGAAGGAAGGGGGCGGCAGTAGACAGGGCATCGCCATGGCCGAACCGCGTCTCTCGAGGTAGCTGCTGGCTGTGCTGCTGCAGGTGATGGAGCTGCACCTTCTGCGATCGGCTGGCGGTGGCAACCTGGGCTGCCTCATAGGTGGCGCCAGGAGCCCGTCGTACCCACCGCCACCACCGACGGAGGCGAAGCGTGGGGCAATCACTGGGAGCTGAGACTGATTGACCTGGCAAATGACGTCGCAGTGCTGTACCTCTGTGGTCTAGGACGCGTTAGTGGGAAATCAAGGGCATCAGGGGGTGGCTACGAAAACTAATTAATTGGAAGACGAAAAAAAAAGGATCGATAGGTCAATGTACTAAAGTTACCTCGACGCACAAGGACCTTCTGGGTCCACGACCAGGTCTCGGAGGTAACCTGGCGATGGCCTCCAGCGCAGCCGCCAGGGCCCTCTCCTCAGCCTCAGCTTCGGCGACCGCAGCCGCGGCTGCAGCCGTCAGTCTAGGATCCTCCAGTTGCTTGCTCGACTTGCACCTGAAAATCCAGGGTCTCCTAGAGCATCGTCCTACGAAAGTGTATGATGGTGCGAGGCCTGGAGTTTGCGGTACGACCACGTCAACTCGCACCTGCTCTTGTAGACGACGAGTAGCACCATTAGGCTGAAGAAACCGCCGAGGGTCGCGGCGATCCTCACGCCGGTCATCACGTCGTACGTTTTGTAGAATTCGATTTTGAGCTGCTCACGCTCGCTGAGCGTTGGCGTCGCGTCTGGCAGGGACGCCGACGCCGTCGGGCTCGTGGTCCCTGTCGCGTTGCTGCCGACGCTTCCCATTCCTGGACAAAAGACGATCTACGCTAGGATTGCTAGTGGCTCGCCCGTGCAGGCGTTTCGTTATCACCCATCCGATACACGTATCGTATATTACATACGCTAAATGACCAATACCAATTTTAATTTTACAACTCAAAACACAAGAGAGAACAACAGACACGGCAGACGTCATTTGAAGTTCGCGTCAAAAATCTTTTTTTTTTTTAACGAACCAGGAGACGCCTTGCTTTAAAGCAACGAATATTGGCTGGCAGGAGCAACAAGGTGTCTGCCAGAACGAGAAGGGTGGCTCGTGGAGGCCTGCTGCCACGGGAGCCTCGGTAATACCAGGAGGTTCGTGTATTGATTCCCCCTCCGCGTGAACGAAAGAGTCAGGGGGAGAGAGAGAGAGAGAGATTGAGCGAGAGAGAGGAGGGGAGGGGAGAGAGAGAGAGAGAGAGAGAGAGAGAGACAGTGCCAGAAAGAGTAAGAGAATCAACGCAATGAGAACGATGGACCGGGAGAGAAATAGAGAGAGAGAGAGAGACAGAGAGACAAAAAGAATAAGAACTTACAAGACTAGACCTCCACCAGGACCATCCGTCTTTATTTTACTGACCATCTTTCTCTCTGACCCAAGTCTAAAGAATTAAACGAGAGTCGTGAAAGTTCAGCGAAGCAGGAAGAACTGGGTAAAGGCAACAGGCGACCGATAAGAAATTTTTAAACGATTGGTTATTCCCTCTGCAGAAAAGAATTCACTCGTGAAACTACCAGGAAAGGATGCTGTAGGCGTTAGTAGACGTTGAGGATCCTGAGAGGGTGGTCCTTCCTGTTACTCGCAAACCTCCGAGCCCTTTTCTTCGTCCTTTTTCTTTTTCCTCTCCGTGACTTCAGCACCCGACAACCTGTGGATGGTTAGCTCCGTGTTCCTTGACATTCGAAGAAGTAAATGGGACAACTGGGACAATCTTTTTTGGGGATGGCACACGTGCAAACGAGGCTCGTGTCAGACAGCCGAGCAACAGTGGGAGGGCGGGGGGGGAGGGGGTGGGACCAATCTGATAATGAAATTCTTTTTTTACAAAAGCCCACGACATTCGCCTGTATCGGGTTTACGTGAATTCTCCAATGTCGTTTCTCCGAGAATATTACGATCTCGAATACGCTAAATCCACGGATCTTTTATACACCCATCGATTCGTCCGCTCCGACCATTCGATCTATCCTGATGTTTGAAAAATGTTCGAAAAATTCTTTACGCCTCATAAACGAAAAACGATAAAATATTTTTCAGTCTCGATAAATTGTAACGCGTAAAGGTACGATCGGGCTGTGCTTATAAAAAAAATTTTCAATCTTTCCATAACAATGCGAATTTCACGTGCGCCAAGGTTTCGAGCTTTCAAAGAACCGTGACTATAGCTAAAGATTTCGTGTTTTACGGGTATACACCACGGTATTCTGAAAGAGGCACTGAACGAAGGTCCGAGCATAGAATTAAAAAATCTAAAGAACATCGCGAAAGAATAACCCAACGTTCCTGTTGGGCAGTCGAAACGAGCGCGTAGAATAACACGAAGATTTACTTCGTGAAAAGCGACCAGTCGAGTTCGGTACGAGTCATGAATATGAAGCAGCCCGAGAACTTCTGGTCATTCTCGTACGAGATAGGTCATGTGAAAACGAGGATTAAATCGACCCGACGTAAACGGACGTTACAAGGAATACGTGATCGCGACGTCAGAGCCATGGAGCTTAGGGTCGAGGATCGAAAAGAGGAGGAAAATGCAAAAAAAATAATAACAGCAAGTGAAAGGGAGTGGTGGGTGAAAGGGGATCGATAAGGACCCCATCCTAGTATCTGATATCACCTGGGAGCCAGGGGTTGATGCTGTGCCGAATAAAAGTACCTAACCGGCTCAACAGTTGTCACCGGCTATCAAAGTGAAATGGATGTTTTAGTATTTCCAGAAGAATAAAAGCCACCGGTGTACATTCTAATCTGTACCATTCATGCGACTCAGCCGTACCCGGCGTCGCGACGCGCAATTCCTGCGATACGCAGGTAAAGCTCAAGGACGGCCTCGTTACATCCGCTTGTCCTGAAGAAGCTAAAGCCGCATATTCAATGCTGCGAGGTACGTTGAAAAATTATGCGATAAAGGTAAAATAATAATGGCGACTCCCATCTTCCAGGATAAACACGTTTGTTGCCTTTGTGTATTAGGATCCATCTCGTGTAGTCGTTGCGACGCTTTACTGAGGTTGTAAAAAAAAAAGGGAGAGGGACGAAGGGAGAGAGAACAGTCGGAGGCAGGAGCCACGAGATGGAGGTGCAGGTTGAGATGGCTGCTAGGGAAGGCAGGTATCGATTCCAACCCGCGTGGAGAACATCCCCCGGACCTCCTTCATCCCCTGACGAGCCACGCACTCCAGGTCATCGGGTCAAAGCTCACGGTCGTCAGCGGGCTCACTGTTGCTTCATCCAATTCGGCATGGCTGTCTCTGGCTCTCGGGATTGGTCCTCTTCGCTTCAGGGTCCTCTGCACGATCACGTGACTGCCGATTGAATTCACGGCGTAGTACCACTGTGGTGGGGGAAGACAGGGGGGGTGGTAGGGTCGCAGATGCTCAAGGCGAAGAAACTGCTCAACTTGCTTGGCCTGGAGTTATCGGCGACCTGGTGCCGCGGAAGGATGAAGACATCCGTAGAGTTCAGCTCGGGACCGAACCTGGGTCAAAGCGCTTTTCATGAAAGCTCCCACCTCGTCACGTACCGCGTCCATTTGTCGGGCGCGACTTACTAAAGGGAACGCCGGAACCTGCCGACGCGACAAAACACTCGTATTATCTGGATAAACGTCAAGGGACGCCAAGGGTCGGCGTGGGCGCCAAAAATACTGGAGACGTCGATCGAACCAGCGAGCACGGACTAGGTCGGCGTCGGGAGGCACAAACAAGTGGGATGCCGAGTTCGTACGGGGTGGATTTCAAGCAAGATCATAGCTGCTGATCTAGTCCAGGTTGAGGGGAGTCTGTTAATATACTTTTGAGAGGCAGGTACTGGGTTCGATCCCTCACGGACACACTTTTAGGCCTCCAAACCCTTCCGGCACCAATTCGGCTGGCGTCGTTCGTCCCAACCACTTGTGGCGGCCGCCAACCCGTCTGCCTGGCATTTCCCACCCCCCTGGTACCGCGCGGATCATTCAGACCGACAGATACGCTCAACTTTCCTAAAGTTCCAGGGAATCCCCGAGGTGATCTCATTACCAGGCTAGAAATGTGACCTCCCTCAATGGGCTAACCCCCGATTGCTAGAAATCAATTGAATTTAGTAATAAAACAGCATCGTGATAACCACTCTCCAATCATCCTCGAGAGCACGACGTGGTACCAATAAAATTTCCGTAGGAAGTTAAGGGAGCAAAAGAGAATATTGAAATGGAAAAGGGAGAGAGCTCAGGAATTTAGTTGAAAACTGGAACAAGCGTATCGCGCCGGCTCGGGTCATGCCGGTTCTGACATTATTCCCTGGCTCAGAATCCAATATTATGAAGTACCAGCATCTCTCCCTCCCCACCCCCTGGCCCTTCTCTCTCCAGGCATACTATCGATACGTGCCATAGTCAGGAACGCGAGCAGAGTTCCGGCCCTAGTAAACAATTCATTCTCTGATAGACCCGCCCCCCCTCCCCACCCCCCCAGTGACATTGAGTTTAGGGGGATAGCTGGCACGGATATTGGCAACGATATCGTATCGGCAGCTAGCCAGCAATTCCGTAGGTTGGAGTTCGTGACAATTTTGGAAATTCCCTAGACTAGGGAAAAATTTCTAGAAGAATCGTCTCATCGATTCGACTTCAGAGATATACTGACTCGGACCCGACAGGCCTGGCAGGTGGTCCTGCGGCAAAATGGGTTATCGTTATGGGTCGAGCCCGAGACACGAGAGTTCTCATTGTGATTCTGAGGGGATGTTCCTGGGATAATAAGGACGTTGAGACGTTAACGACAGATCGGGGTAGAGTGCGCTACTTTGTATGTACGAGGGGGATGATAGCTTTAATGAAAACTCACGTAGCGCACCAAACGACCCTCTCCTGGTTTTCGCAGCAGGGATGTATCAGGACGTTGCCGATGACTTTAACGCGATGGGGGGAAGACTTAGGAACCACGTCAGAGGTATACGGCCCTGGTATCAATTCGTGATCAGGGGCTGATCCCATTGGTGAAATTGAGGAGGATGGTACGGGGTAAAAGGGGTGAACAAGAGAAAAGGAGAGGGGAGGGCTTTAAAAGAGGAAAAATAATGGACCTCGGTATGGATATTAAAAAAAAAATAGTAAAGGAAGGGCAGGGGTTAAGGAGAGAACGAGCATAAGGGGTCAAAGGTGAGTTTCCTACTTGTGTAAGTATATTCAGCACTGAACAGGGTTAGCCACTTAAGAGAACCTCTCCAGTCTGAGGTTTCAGGGGTTTGAACTCTTTTTTTTTTTTCTTTTCTCTTCTCCTTTAGCAACGATTGAAGCTCGACTGTAGCCGCGCAACGAGGTAAACCTTAAGCCGGTTGTACGCGGCGTTAGCCATCATCCCTTGTACCAACAGGCTTTAACGTTAATACCCACTACCTTACTCGGTGTCCTCGTAGTTGGGTAAACTAATGGATTATTTTATGGCATCTCTAGGAGCTACCGAGGAGGCGATAGATTGGCGGCTGGAAAATACGCGACAGACTGTTGGCCGCCTCGCGGCAATTCTCGAAACTTTTTCAGGCGGCAAACGAGCTTGCAGTACCTCGAAGTTGGCGTAACGGGTAAAGTAGGGAAAAAAGAAGAGTAAAAGGAAATAAGTAAGGGAAGGTAAATAAAAAAAATAATAAAAAGAAACACGCAGCTGAAATCGACGATTTACAATAGACTAGTTGAGATTTTCATATTTCACAGAGACCCAAGGAAGTTTGTGGGTTCGGAAGCAGCCTTGCGGGGAAACGAATGAAGTAGCGTGGAAAACGTTGGCCCAATCGGCTAGTAAACTTCTCCGCGGCTGGATATACAAGCAGGAGTGAGACAGAGAGATCTATACATAAAGAGAATATATATATATATATATACCATAGAGGAGGCTTGAAGGTTCACAGGCCCGAGGCTGGCAGAAAATTGAATCCCAAGTATATTCATAGTGAGAGATACGGTCTCTACTCTCCTGAAATTCGTCCCGAGGGAACTGAACGAATCCCAAATCGACGTTGGGCTCTCCCACGGGAATGCGTTTCCCTTTGCCAAATGGGAATGAGAATGTTTACGGTAAACGGGAGCCAGCAGAAAAATACAGAAGCAAAGGAAAAAATATTTTCACCACTCGAAAGGATATGGCTGCCGAGTGTAAGTATCCGGGATGGAGCAACGGCCGATTAATTTACGTAGTTGCATCGGTGTTCCTTTTCAGCCCTCTCCCCTCCTCTCTCTCTCTCTCTCTCTCTCTTTCACTTTGTTTACCAGTACACTTGGGTCCATGGAAGAGATGACTCGATAGCCTCTTCCGTTACGCGTAATCGAACCCAAGAGCAAGTTCAGCCGATCGTGTGACTTACGAGACCTTTTATGAGCTATCTTTTTCTCTTATATTCTCTCTCCCTCTCTCTCTCTGCATTCACTCATACAAAACATAAATCCTAGTACTTGGCCACAGTCAGACCTAAATGATATAGATATATCAAAACCGTTCGAAAAATGCCGCGCAACGACTATGCGGAAGTGACGTAGGAACGCCGATGGTCGCATTCTGTCGAGTTTGTCAAGACGAAGAGGGGGCGGAAGAAAAAAAAATCGCAGCTCGACATAACCGATAAATCCACGTCGGTATACCCAGTAAATGGAGTATGAAATAATTTCGAGGTCGGAAAAGTGCGCCGGGTATAAAGCGCAGGGATGGGGGAGGGAGGGAGGGGGTGTAGGAAGGGTGAATATAGCCGTCTGATATATACCAGTACCGGCTGGAGTCGCTCCGCCAAGAAAGGTGATTGATGGAAACGTCGAGAAAGGCAAAGGAGGTTAGGGTAACGGCTCGGCGAGCTAATAATGTCGCTGCTATACAAACGTTTTCGGGGAGCCTTAAGTTAGTGAAAAAGCAGCCCTAATTCGGCCTAGTATCTGAGTTCCTACCGACTGTCGACCTTGACTGTTTGCCTAAGACGCAAAGTCGTTAAGTCCTCCTTCCCTGGGCGATACGTAATAACCCCCATGACCCCATAACCATAAGATCAGGCAAAACGCCATAAAACAGGAAAATTGTAAAAACGATAAAACAGAGCCTAAAACGCTACCGTGTTAATTAACGGGAGGATCCAAAAGTCAAGAAAAAAAAAGTCCTAAAAAATGAAGTCCATGCAAGGGTTACGAAATAAGGCTAAGTTATGTATGAAATTCGAATCAAAGTCGTAGGACCCGTATCCCGGCATTCCGCGTCTCCTACGGTTGGCTGCAATCAAATTAAAATGACGGTTGAATGGGATCGTTAACGAGAGCAGTTCGCAGCGAGACAATTTCTCGGGAAAATTCATTAAATTTATGTATGACGAAAGTTTGGCGAAACGAGAGTAAGGGATGAAGATACGTGAGAGAGAAGGAAGCATATATATATATATATATATATACACACACAAGGGTGTAAGAGCCGCGTGAGTAAAGCGCGTATAAGGTTGGCAACCCCCTCCGTCTAATACCGACCTGACTATAGCAAAAGTATATATTCAGACCAACGGGGAACCCCCGAAATAATTCAGAGGGTGCCCGACCCTGCTGGCTACTTCCTTACCTAAGAAAAAACGAATCTTTTTCGTATCCAGCGAGATTGCGAAATCCCGGAACGAGGTCTGTCCTGTAATTGCCACGAGATAGAATTCCGCGTAGATTTCATTCGGTCCCTAGGGTTTTCCCCTTTAACCTCCCCCGCCCCTTGGTGGCGCCATTGTTGGCTGTTGCCTTGCTTCGCTGCCGCGAACAACAAGACTCGAGGATCGCTTAGCGAAGAGGTCTGGCAAATACGAGAGATTCTGCATCTCCCAGTCAGTGAACCGAAGACAACAGTGTACCCAAGCAACAATGGGAGGCTGTAATCAATTTTTTTTTTTTTAATTCAATTTCTCAAGTTAATCCTAACGCACCTTAGAATCCCATTACACGATACGTAATCGCGTTTCCGAGTATCACTTTTGGAAGTTGGCTGAAGTTATACCCAGTGATAGAGAATTAGCATCTTCGCTATCGAATATTCGTCCCCCGCCCCCTCCCGCCCCTCAGTGGCGTCGCGACGGAATTCACCGAAGATCTACCGACGCGCGAGACTCATTAATCACCTGGTAATTAAATCGTGCTCGAGCGTCAACGGCACTTGCTTAATTGCCAAGCACGCCAGGATGTATCCTCCTATCTTGGTATATCCTTCCTATGCTCAGTGTACTCCCATACCTGTTTAGGACGCGTGTATACGTATATATACGATATATTCGTTTACGCTCATTTACCCGCATCTAGCTAGATGACTCCTCTCTACCAGGTGTACTTCAGGGTGATCCACTCTGGTCGGATCCGATGTATCCGTTGGGGTAGCTGGCTGTTGGCGACTCACGAGGATTGTAAACCCGCCCAGAGAGACGCAGCTTGTTGCAGAGGAACAAAATAGAATGACGGCGGTCACTACTAATAATAGCTTGGCCGAGTCCAGGGCGAAGCGTCCGACCGAAGAGCAAGACGAGAGCGGAAAATGAGAATGAAAATGAGGATGAAGAGACGGGGGTGTCGAGGTGGTCGAGGCTGATGGTCGTATAAGTCCAAGGTGACTAGTTACGATTGCTTGGACTAAGGTAATCAGCAGTTTTTCCTAACAATCACGACAATAAATTAGACGGTCTGGTCAGTGTCAGACAGCCTGAACCGGAATCTGTAAACATGCTCCGGGTCCAGGAACAGCGACTGTCCGAGTAATTCCGGATGATCTTCTGGGGTTCGTTGAATGTGTCTGATCTACGCTCTTGCCTCTCGTCCCAGCATCCTGGCGTCAGTCTTCTCTGCGAGCGGTTCTCGTGGCGTCGCTTGTCGGTAGCAATGCTGATCCGGATGTGAAAGGCGTCGCAAGAAGGAATCTCCTGAATCTTACGTCGGATCGATTTGAGAGACGCTGCTGAAATATGTAGCGTGTAAACACACGCGCGATCCCGAGGTCGGTGCGAAAAGTAACGCAAGAACATCTGTTGTCTGTCAAAAGAGTCCCACCGAGGTCTTCGCGAAATTCGTTGAGGAATTTAACGTGCCCAGGAGAAGCTGACGAAGGTATAAGGGATAGGTTGGTTAACCGAAAGCGATATAGCTCGCTGGACCAGTGATGTATGAAAGTGAGGGATGATGCTGGAGAGAGGGAGAGAGAGGGTCGTGTGATTACGAGCGGCTCATTAGTCTCGGGGGGGGGGGGGGGGGTCGGCGAGAGGTTCTAAAAACAATTTGCCCAGGACACTGACAAGAAATGTGTCAAAGTCCCGAGGAAGAAGTTTGGCAATAAATCAGCGGGAGTCAGCTTCCTCCCAGAGTCATCAGCCCGGTCCAGGACTCGTTCCCTTCACTCCCTTATTTTTTTCCAGGTCTGAACGAAGTGAACTCAGCTCCTGTGATGGATGGCGGTTCGACTCGCTCGCTTTATTTCAATCTTCGCTCCGTTCCTGGGAAAATCTGTCAAATCCTCTGTTTACGTGTACTTTACAGGGGAACTGGGAGACCTCAGTGACTCAGTGAACTAAACGGCGGAGCTATAACGAGCTGCGTATAGAGAGCGCAGGGTACTTCGAATGCTTGGAAAGCTTTAAGTGTCCACCAGACGTCGCCACCAGTCGTATCGCTTCTCCGTGTACCAGAGACAAATTTAGCAGCGATCTCAGATTACAAATTTCCACCCCTTAGGAACTCGATCTCATCTCCCTGAGGTAGCTCGAAGTTCATCAAGAGAAATACGAGTAGTTCCTAATTTCCCAAGGTTTATCTCAAGAGTTAAAGATCTCAACCGCCCCCCCCCCCCTCCAGCATCCCCCGTACGGTGTATAATCTTTGAATTCAACAAAGACGTCCGCGAGGGATGCTCTCGAGCGAGAAAACACGCACTTGACCTTCTCCCAGGGCAAGATTCTATTCTAGCGTTTATTTTAGATCACAGCATCCTAAACCTAACCTGACTCCGGCTTAGCCTCTGCGCACCCCGGCCCCTCGGAACGTAACTCCACATGGCTACTGCCGTCAGCCCAGGCATCGCAAGACCGTGTCTTTATATTTTCCCGTCTCAGCCCTATCGAATGGTTACGTTTCTATTGGATTCCTTGCACTGGCGCACGTGAATCCAGCCGAACGACTCGACACAGCACAATGTCACCGGGGCGCTGAGCTAGAGTCCCGGAGTGCTGCGACAAAGTTTACTTTTCTAGAGAAACAAAGGTACCGCCGGGTAATTAGCGGTTCACACTTGACCCACTAACGCGCTAGTGTCCTACCAACATGACGCCGTGAATATAGACGATTTTACACGTGTACCTAGAGATACCCTGAATACCTACGTATCCGGACACACATTGTCTACACGTATGCGACCTACATGGGTAACATATGGCCGGGGTTACAAAGTGACACTAATGCCGGCTCTTAGACCAGGAATTACAATTAGACACGAAAATTCAAGCTCTACGGGCTCATCTCCCACATGATCGATATCATCAAGGTAATTTAATGACAGAACTGTGACCCGTCAATGCGCAATCGATACTAACGAGCGTTTTTCCCCGTATTTATAGCTTTTCTTTCACAGGACAGATAGGCGCCCCAGGACGGCTGAGCTTATCTACCGGAAACAAGGTGTCGCGAGGTTCCTTCAAGATCATCCTCTAGCTTCTTCATAGCCATTGATATAATATCGCGCCGACTTTTGCCCAATCCCTTATCGCGTATCGATAAGGGCTCACTATGCGCGCATGTACGTATAATATCCTGAGATCCTCTTTGATGCGGATACATGGAGTCTCCCCCGTCTCCTCTTCCTGTTTGACGTCTCTTAAGGTACTGCACACTCGACTCGAAGCTTTTCCCACGAAGAGCATTTCTTCATTGTTCCACCGAGTCCCAGAAAGTGTCGGACCAGGATCTTAAGCCGCAGTTAAGCTCTCGCTAATCCGCAGCTTTGTCCCTCCTCGTGCTACTTGGATCCTCGGGATGGTAACTCCGCTATCTGGTGTCGTCCAACGTATTTTCACAACCAGGAGAAGAATTACGTGCTCCGGCGTAATCACTGGATGCGGAATGTGCTGTCAGTGGCAGTTTACAGGGTGCGTCAGCGATTCTTACAAAGATTCAAATGCAATCGAAAGACGTTGCCATTGTGGTCGCCCGTTGCCGACGTTGTTGACTTGGCTCACGGCCAGGAGTCACGACTCTCCCCGGCTTTCAAGAAATTCCATCCTGACTCCGAGTAGCGTTGCCCGGAAGTGACGAAGAGATTCGAAAAGCGGCGCTGAGTCGAGCTTTACATACGACCGGGTGATATTATAATGGCGTAGACTCGTCTTACGGAAGTCGATAGAATTTACTGAATAAAAACAAATACAACTAACCAATCAGAATCGGCGTTACTCGCTTACAGGCAATACGATTGGACGTTACGTTTAGCGACAGCGGAGTATCGGTGATATTGAAGTTTTTAATAAAAATGAAAACAAATTTTGATTACCGCTTACGCTTTGATTACTGATTACATTACGCTCGATTAATTAACCTTAAATTTTTCGCCGGAACAAAACTTTAACGAAGGTATCGGCCGTCGTTCCTGACAGTCGCGTCGCTTAAGACACCCGGCGTTATCGAACCGACGCGTCGGGCTACGTCTACCCCGGTTGAGAGTTCACATTGTCGTTATTGTGGCGAACGGATTTTATAATGAGATACCACGTAAACTAGGACATCTAATTATACTCGAGAGTCTTCCAGAGGCAAAGTGCCCTACGACCTCCCTTCCCTCCCCTACGTCCAAGGCTTCTCACCCTTGCAGTACGCGGTCTCCACCAAAAAACACGTAATTTTTCAAAACAAACTTGACACAGTTCAAACAATCATATAGTCTAACCGCGAGATAACAATGTGGTGGGTACGTGGGTTCCAATCTAAACCATAAACCAGAATTTGATATATATCCGGTAACCAATAAATTCCGTATAATTCGGTGATACCAGGATCCCTACCAGGTCTGAGAGTGACTAATAACATCCAGCATCTACCCGGCCTGGAATTTTAGTCGCCAGCGACCCCATTGCGAGTTGGCAAGCGCTTTACGGGCAAAGGAAATAGTATCCATCTACTCCGTGAAAGTAGTTACGATAACGTGGCAATTCGTGATACGAGCGTTTATCTGGTATCGTCAACCAGACTCGCGTTCTTGTTATCTAAATTTTTTTTTTTTTCTTCCCCCAGAGGAAACTACGATAAATCGCCGATAGGCCGTGCTGTAAGTAGCTAAGTTGTTTGCGGATTGGCTAGTGGATAGCCTGGTACCGAGCGGAAGTTAGCCATTAGTAGGATACGCCGGATGCACGTCATCTTGGACTCATCTTGCTTTGCCATAACGACACTCGCAGTTGGGCCAGGATGAGATCAGTAGGAAGGTCTGCTCCAGGGACAAGGGATGTCATAACCAGAATAATCTTGAGAGTGCGTTGGAAAACGGTGGCAGTGGATTGCTTTACCCAGAATGCCGTGAATCCTGAGACTGGATTCAGGAACGTCGAGGAGTCTGAAGTTGGCTGAGAGTCTGAAGAGGAATGGCAATGTTAAAATTTTAAGTGTGACGTAAAGTGTAACGAGGGACAGAGAGGGGATAGATAAGAGGGGATGAACAAGTGGATATAAGGATAATGGCGAATCCGTAATGCTTGATGCTAACGTTTGAGGTTATGGTTATGGTTATTTGTAATGCCAAGCAACATCTACCGCTGCTTCAGCCCCACTTCCGCTTCCTGTTGCTATATTTCTGTGTGCTGTTACCTTGTCCATCTACGTGATCGCTGTTTTACCTCGGCAAACAGGGACATAGTAAAAGGGAGAGAGAGAGAGAGAGAGAGAGAGAGACAGTGACACTGTTATTCAGAAGGTACTCGGTTATCAAAGAGGCAAAGGTTATCGATCAGCCACTCGCAAAGCCCTTCAGTCTTTTTCTAGCCACTTGAATCGTATAAAGATTCCAACGAGGTGAATATAAAACGTCCAATTAATTCGTAAGAGAATGAATCCGAGGAGCCTGTGCAAACTAAATAAGAATGGGTATACGAGGTTATGAATTCGCTCCGGTGCGACAGAGCGGACTGAAAAGACGACGGACGTGGCAGCAGCCACCCTACGGATGGTAAAGAAGAAACGAAGAATTGTAAGACAGTTAACAGCACGAGCTCGGGGGATGCAAATTAAATGTAGCTCGTTAAAAAGATATAACCGGTGGGCGAATTGAATCTGCGTTGAGAATTAGATGAGGGAGGGACATCGGTTAACTCGAGTAAGGGTCACGGGGGGTGGTGGGAGGTGAAGAGAAGTGGGACCGAGAGGCGAGAAATATAATCGAAAGTGAAAGAGGTAAACGAGAAAAACCCGATACAGCACTTAGGCACAGTAGAAATCAGTAACAAATTTACTGCCCTTGGTTCAAGGGTCGCACGCTTTACTGGAATTTTTACCCGCTCGATCGATATTTGCCTATTTTATTATTTCATCCGTTATGGACGTAGGGGTTGCGTTCACGGGTGACGCCAGTGACCTACGAAGGCTGACGAGCATCGCGAGGGTTCTGGATGGTGAGAGGGAGAGAGAGTTAGGAAAAAAAAAAAAAAGATACGATCCTGCCGCCAAGATACAAGAGGTTGTATTTTTAACGTAGCCTGTCTATACCCGGAGACGAGCCACTAAACAACGTACAGGGTTGATTTAAAAGCCTCAGCGGTGCTCATTCCGTGACGTAATTCTGAACCCCTGTCGAATTACGACACCTCGCATCGAGGATTTCGCCGGGGAGCTCAGGACGGTTGAAACGGAAGGAGAAACGCAAGAAAGGTTAGAAGGTAAGAAGGTAAAAATATATAGCTGGCTGTTCGTAAGGGACGAGTGGGTGGGACTCAAGCTTGGCCAGGGGTTTGGAAAGGTGCGCACGAGCGTGACCTCGTAAATTATTCAAGCCCCATCAATTCACTTGAAAAGCTGTCGAGTCCTCCAGTGGTTTTCGTCGGAGGAACGGAACTCCAAGGATTCTAAGTTTGCATGTAAAATGCCGAATTGACCGTCTTCCCGGTCCTGCCCGAAGACGCTCATCGAGCTTGAACAGTCAACCGAACACGTCTACGTCATAAGCAACCAGACACGGTTGGCTACTCCGGAGAAGCCAGAGCTGTTTGAATGGTCGATATGGAAATGGAGGAAGGGAGGAGGGGAGCGAGAGAGACAAGGTATTTTTCAAGTGGAAGCAGAATAAAATCCTTGAACGAAGGTCGTAACCTACATGCTAGATAGAATACTAAATCACTAGGAGGCAGAGAACGAAGGTCCTCGTTAAACAGCGTCTCCATCCCCGGTGGCCGTTTCTAACCTCCGGGGGCCGATAACTGGACCCTGAGGTGGCTTTAAGCTCCTAAGATCCTCCTCACCTACCCCTATGGCCAGAGCACCGTGAAATGCCAGGATGTTGCAGTGTTGCTCGTCGAGATGAAAACTACCACCTGGAGACACCCTCTGTATCCCGGACAAGACGGGGGTATATACACGTACGGTATACAGAAGGTAGGACCTGGTTATCAGCTAACGGGCAACCTGATAAACGAGTCAGGATCGCCTTGCTCTATTTGCGAAGTGTCCACGAGCAACAGGCTACACGATTCCGCGGGCGTCGCGACGCTATGTGATGTAATAAGAGACCCACCGCTGCCAACGTAAACTCGATCTGCCGGTCTTCCTGGGTTTCTCAAATTTTTCAGCAAATATTCCTCGAGTATCAGGAAACAGGATGTTCCTGATAGAAGAGATAAGAGCGCTCTAGATTCCCGCTATCTTCCAAGCATCTTTTTGGAAATGTCAAGGGTGAACAGAGTAGTGAGCCCTGGATAAGAAGAGGAAAAAGAAGAGGTTATAGCGTTACAAAGGACTTTGTAAACAAGTATTCTACATCCAGATGCTTTTAAGAGCAAATATCGTACACAGCATCCCACTTTAATCTTTTGGAAAATTTATTAGCTCCCGTCCCAAGGCTGGCAATTCGAGTATCTACCATCAACCCAAGAACGCTACAGTGAGAGTAAAAGAATAATGAGGATTAAATTTAATGAAAGATGCTGGGTAGCTAGACTGTCTCAACCTGATACCTGATGAACCAAGAGAGAAGAGTAGCAAACCTTCGTAAGACGTAGTTGAACGTCCGGGCTGACTATGCACCAGGTATTATCACTCATTGTTCCTCTAGTGGCCAAAGCAGATCGAGTCCTCTTGGTACAGCCGAGAGATTTCATCTTGGCCCCAAAACACAGAAACGCTATTCCGATTTAAGATTTTGACATTACAGAAGAGTCCTGCGTTCCTGTAAGAATCTCAGGGGTCTACGACTGGGACGCCTCAATGGATAAGTGCCTGGTCGAACTGCGTCACGATTCCGCAGTTATCCAAGAGAGACAAATGACGCCAAAATCATATTGCGAGTCTGTGTAAACGTAGGACGAAAATAGCGATTTGAACAGGCGTTGGCAAAACCGAGGGACGAATTTTTAATCGCAGCACGAATCGGCTAGAAATACAGATTGGCTTCCTCTCTCTGTCTAACAGAGTCAGGGACACGTGTTCCGTGTGCTTCCTATGTATCCCGAACCTCCACACCCCTGCCACCTTTTTCATCTGACGTAAGTCGCAGCCGTGGGTGTAGCCTTTTTATATCGAACCTATCATCCCCCATCAGATGTTGATTATCGGTGAAAAGCCAATGGCCATGGTATCGAAGCAGACCAATAGCAGCATCCAGGAATACGTTTCAATCTTGCGACGAAGGACGCAGAAGCTTTCAGAACGTTCGGGTACTAAACGCAGTGTGGCGCAACTCCAGGGGGTAGCTGGCCACCCACCACTGTTAACCACTAAGCGCCGCCATCCTCCACCAGCAGACTTCACCGGCATTCTCTCCGTTCTCATTACCGGAGCCAGGTACTTGAATAGAGTCGGAAGATTGCCGATATTACGTGGACTCGCGAGAGCATCTTCTTCGTGAAAAAAAAAAAAAAAAAAAATAGAAAAGACTGAGACCAAAGGGAATGAGAAGGAGAGAATGAACCGTGTGAAAAGAAAATAAAAATAAAAAGATATCGAGTAAAAGTATAAACTGACAAGACTTGCCCACGTGGATGATCGTTACCTCGTTGCATCGAGGAGGTGACGGTGCTTGGCATCGCGACGAGCGTCGAGGACTCCTCTTCTCAATGGCAGTGGCGAACAGCTGATGGACGATCGTCGTCTCCGTCGTCAGATCGTTGACGCGGCGTTAACCCAGTGGTCATCTCCGAAGCAAGGATCCTCCTTCGTCCTCGTTCATCATCCAACCGATCAACTGACTCCTTCCGGTCCAGATACTGTTACGAAGAGAATGGATCATTGGTCATGTGAAATAGATAATTATCAGTAGATACGCATGACGCGGATGACGTGGGGTAATCACAATTATCAATACTAACGTCCGGAAGCGATGGTAACGATGGCAACGGGGCTCTGCGGGTTACTTCCAGCGATGACAACATTTTAACCAACTATAATAAGCGCGGATCGATGCTCATTACGGTCATCAATTGATTAGCTACAGCGGAACGTTACTCACGCACTGTTCGTATCTTCTTCTGCGTTCAGCAAACTGATTAAAAAGTTTACCGATCCCATCGTACCTTTTTATTGTATTTATATTTACCCATTACTAATCCCAATGTTTACCCTAACGATACCTTGACCTCTTGTACCTATAGAGTGGCGGTGGAACAAATATCTACCATGTACTTCATAGCAAATTAATGGAGACTGATTGATAGTAGGAATGACCGGGATTTGAGTATATACTTTATCTATATAAAAAATGATATCACGAGGAGAGTGAGGATTTATCAGACTGTACCGAACAGCACGTGTACTGGGGTAAGGCGAGTGCCGTACGACCCCATAGGAAGCAAGGGATGCGTGAGCATTTTTTTTTTAGAAAATTTAATATCGAAGGTTCAACTTTTCACTAGGTAGTTCTGAATACCCTAGACACCCCGGAGGTTCAGACTTGGTAAAAGAGTAAGACCCTGGAGAAATTCTGAGCTACGCATTCATTGCTGTTCGAGTAATCGTATTAAGGATCGGATGATCCGGAGAGGAGCAGGATCTGCTGCATGTTTAACGTCGGTGCGAGCCGACCTCGTCCTCGTGGTCTCTCGAGGTTTCCTCGTGTATGATTAACGAGAGACAGTGACGTACCTTCCTTCTTCACTGGGGATCAGTGGAGACAGGGTCCCGGTAGTTCTGCATCCCGTCACGTGACTCTCTTGGTTATTAACTCTCCCTCGTGATCCGCGTACCACTCTTCAGGTCTTCTCTGCCGCCTGACCGCACGTTAGAGCGTCGTTGACCCCGGTAAAAAGGACGTCCGTCCCTTGGGCGTCTCTCGAAAAGAGTTTCCAGCCAAAAACATAGCAAATACGTGGCCGTGCGAATAGATGTCACTGCGATCGATTGATCGACGTCGTATGGCTTGATCACCGAGCGCGCACTTTTCCCACTTTTTTCATGGGTCGTAAGACTAAGGAGACTGTTACAGCTCGTCACCAGCACCAAGTCCTCTTCGATCATTCCGCGTTGGACTTGCGATTAACAAAAATAATTCGCGAATCCGTAAAACTGAACGTGACGCAGGTACGTGATCGGCTTCTTCCTTGGTCTGGGCCAGGAGCAAGTTCATCTGCGCCTGTTCGACCGTACCTGGACACGCGACCGCGTCCAATTAGCATAGAATGATCCAAAATGGTGGTTAGCTAGCCGCCATTTTTAGGCGCGCAGAACTCCCCCCCAGGATGATCTTGCTGTATTACTCTAGCACCTGCCCGTACGGTAATTCATTAATTCCAATCTTCCCGTACACACGTCACCTGAACAAGGTCGGCTCTGCGACACTGCATCCATCCGTGCTCGAATCTACCTGGCAATAAGGTCACGAACGAGAACAAAAGACGATCGCGCGAGCAAGACGCAATCAAAAGAATTAAAACCGAGTTAACAAGATTCTCATCGTCAAAGGCCTCGCCCGCTTCGCATCGCGACCTTACGCTCTCATTGTTAGCCGACCTGGATAATCCATGGTCCCCGTAGAACCGTAAATTTATATCGGCCCGCAAGAGACCCGGAGCACCTATGGGGCTTTCGATTTAGGAATTAGCCTCCCATCGACAGACGACTGCCTATTGGCCGCGCACCAGGTAGCCATTCATTGCTAATATCCTCTAGCAATCAGGTACGCGTAGCGGTATACGAAAAGCCTGGCGCGACGCTTTGCGAGAGTAAGCGAGAGAAGAAAAGCAACGCGGAGACGATTGAAACAATTGGAGCTGAAGAAGAAGAAAGACGTTCGGACGAAGGTACAGTAGTAGAGAGCGAAAGAGAGACAGAGAGACGTAGTACTTAATGTATGCGTACGTTATACTCTGGTCGAGTGTATGCAGCCTCCCTCTTGGGATCCAGAGTGCTCCCGCCAGCACCCCTTTCCCCCTTATCGTATAAGCGTGCGAGCTTCGACAAGAGGAAATGCGAGAGACGAAGAAAGAGAAAGAGAAAGAGAAAGATAGAGAGGAAAAGAGAAGCACGCATACACGAGTACAACCGCACTACGTCACGCACACGTTACTGTCCCGTGTACGATTTTCGAAAGCCGCACGCGGAACAACAGCGCTGCTTTCGGCACGAAGTCGCGCGCTCCACTGAGCCACGGGCATGCGTCCGTCTATCCCCCTTCTTCGTCCTCATGGACCCCCTCTGACCGCTCGACTGCCTACCGACCTACGAACGTCCTTCCTCCCGTCCAACCACCCTCGAAGCAGCTTGGCCCGTTAAAATTTTCGAACCTGTGCGCACCCCGAGCGTCGCCGTATGCAAACAAGATGCAACAGATGTAAACGGCTCTGCTCACTACTACCGTCGTAGATGCCATCGCTGTCGCCGAGTCCTTCGACCTGACGAGATGAAAGCGCTTTAAAATTCCTCAGTGGCAAAGAGTCTGTATGACTGTCTAAAAAAAAAAAGAAAATTATATAAAGATGATGTCGTAGCGACTGCATGGGCTGTTGACTTTTAAAATTCGCGAGAAATAAAGATCCGGGTACGTTAACGCAAGTACAGTTCGTTTAACGAGAGTGATTAAGATCATGGATAAAAATGGAATGGATGCGGAGCAGGTGCGATACTTACAGATAATGTCTGCCTTGCTTTTCCGCTTTATTGAAGGACGCGTACAAAATTGAGACGTAGATTTTTTAATTTTTAAGAAACAATAGACGTGATTATTTCACGTTCATCTCCGGACGACGATACAGATGCTTTCACGTGGCACAGGGACTGTTACCTCTCTTTCGATCTGCCAAGTGGGCCTTTATGATCTCGAGAAATTGCGGTCGATTCAAATGAGTGTACGCGATTGAGAGCATTTGAATGGTCATGGTATGGACGTGGTTGCTGCCGCTGGAAAAGAGGTCGTGACCCAATTCGAGACAAGTTCCGAAATCGCACTCGTCGGCTGCTATCGTTGCCAGTCTTATGACTTCTAGGAGGCTGTTTAAATTATCCTCGCGAATATTGTCGTCCGATGTTTCGTCAATGTTCTGTAAGATTTTTCGTAATTTACCTGCAACGGAGAAGAATCGGTGCTTTTTTTTTAAGCTTATGATAACGCAACTTTATCCATTTCACCTACTGTCGGTTACAGCCAGTTCCCGGTAGCCAACTTGTGTTCTTTTGTCGTAAGGTACTACGATGCCTGCACCGTGTAACGTTCTTGCCACTACCCGCTTCTCTCTGGCTTTCATTGAACCGCTATTGGTTTCCAAATCTATTTTATGCTTCTTTGCGTAAGTCTTCAGACTCTTTTGAAGGTTAGATAGCTTCATCTTATTGAACGGACTGGCGCGTTTTAACTCAGTGTCCATGTATGCGCTAGAAGATATAACGTATGATGTTAAATCGGTTGGGGTATGGATAAATTTCACTGTGCTGCGTGCTACCTCACTGCTGAAAAGATGTTATCGGCAACTGGAACTATTTTACAGTTGACATTCACACTGTTCGTTGCTACAAATACAGGATTCTCTGTGGGTTCGTCCCTCCAGTAGCCAAAGTGGAGACCGTCTTTACCCTCAACATATAGGATAGTCTAGAATACAATATAATGCTATGTATTGAATATTGTTTTTCACAATCAAACGAAGCTTCTATACTTTTAATTTACCTGGAATTCAGGTGGATCGTAATAAAACCTCCAGTGCGTTAAATATTGTTCTTTTTTTAAATCGATCCTGTCATCGAGCTTACCACTAAGTATATCGTAAGGCCCTACTAACGTAAGCTTTACTATCTTGAATGCCTCGGAGGGATCAGTCGGAGAGACAGTTTTACAGAAGTCATAAAATTTATAAAAATCCTCTGGCATCCTTACGAGAAACTTGTCTATGATACTTTGCTCGATATCTGACAGATTTATAGGCATAGCTTTCTCACTCAGTTCTGTAAATTCCGACGAGTCACATTTGCTAACAGATGTTTCCGATGTACCTGCCACTGGCACTGCAGCTTCATCTTCTGCGATATCATGCTCAGGACTCGGTGAAAGTTCATGATCACCTTTATTTAGCAACGGAGAATTTTCTCTCTTAAGCTTAGTCTGTGGCACAATTGTTTCTTTAGATATATCAGATGCATGTTCACTTAACTTTCGTTTTCTGCTAACAGTTGTTACTCCAACGTTCTCCTGTTTTTGCTGTAACAATGACGTTAAAATCATAGGTTAAAACCACATATAAATAATACACGTAACGAGGTAGTTAGATTGTTGTAAGTTCACGTACCTGTTCTTGTTTTGGAGGATGTTTGTACTTGCTGTGATGAGCAGGATTCTTTTGATAACATTTAACACCATACTGACAGGGAGTTCGTGGATCATCACTGTAAATTTTTTCAGCGTCATCACTGTCTCCCATCTTTCAAATTCAATCAAATTGATACGAATAGGTACTTCGTTTTGGCGCCAAAGAGTTGTACGACGTTATAACTCTGGATACCATATACATACACACATATGCTCCATGCAACATTCAAATTGTAGTTCATAGAATTGCCGCTTTAGAGGGAGGGCAGCACCTCCTGGACAGCCGACTGCGCCATCTCTATGAATTTATTAGAACTAAAAAAAATTCACGAATTATCGAAAAGATGGCGCCACGCATTTTTCTAAATTACACGATAAGAGCTCGAGAAACTAAAATTGTTCTCAGAATTCATACGATAAGAATTACTGAAGGCAATGGTAACGAGTATTACGATACCTAACAGATGACAGCACAATCTATTCTGAATTTATATTTAGTAGACAAGAGACGTTTATGTATTTGCAATCAATCAAATCAATGAACGATATTCAAACAAACATACGTTATACACGCCTTCAAGATTGACGCGTAATCAATGACGGGAAATGAGAGCTCTCAAACACCATAAAGACGATCGAGATCCAAGCAATTCTCTGGTTACGATAAATCCTAAGATGATCAGCTCGTGCCAGCGGAGTAAAGACAGCACGATTTTCTGCAGTATGCAAATATTATCGGTCACGTATGTAGCTCGCCACGTGACACACACGCGGAAGTTTACAGCATCGCATGTCGTGGCAAATGCATTCCTGAACCGCGCCCGTTCTTGCTTTTCTCTCACAATCTTCCTCGTGCTTCTGTGCATTCTCATTCCCAGCATCGCATCGAGCCTGGACCACCCGCAAACCAGTCGTCACTCCACATCGACGAAGCACCGCGTCTTCCCGCCGAATATCTGCAAGATCTTCAGGAACTGACTGGTACCGTCCTCCATCGTCGAACCTACGCGTCAAATACACAAAGATAAACCAAAAATGAAGCTATAAAAGCTCAAGAATTCAAAGGCTTCGGTACCTCCAGGAAGAAACTGTCCCTGTGCCTTCCTGGGCGACCAATTGTCATTCCATGGGTGCTGGTCGTCGCTCGTCAGGTTATAATTTGAGATTCAGGGTGGCGAGCGTGGGTGAACGTGCGTCAAGGTGTGCGAGAGACGGGTGACAGGTCGATGGGTGAGAGAACCTAGAGATTCCTGGCAGGGAGAGGAAGCGCGTGGAATTCCTCTTGCACGCTCTTCTCTTCCCTCTTCGCTCTTTCATCAAATCCAAGACTCCCGGCTCGCACGTCAATCTTCTTCCGCTGCCTCTTTCCCGAGTTCATTTCGATATTTTTGATGGCCTCGTTCTCGCAGAACCTAGAAAGAAGACGGATTATTATCGAGCGATCGAAAAAAGGATAAAATAAACTATCGAGGTTAGAACGTCGAGACGCCATAAAGGCGTCAGGGGTATCGATCGTTAATCCACGAAAATATCGACAGAAAAAAAAAAGTATTTAATGTAGCAACTAATCCAATACCTTTCTATTATTGTCACGTCGTCTGGAAGGTTTATTTTCGGTTAAATAACTGAATTATAGAACGAACAAATATGTTTCGGACAAAGGTCGACGTACGACTGGCAGTCTGAAGTTAGCTGCGATCGACTTTCTCGCAAGTGGTTGACAGAGAATTTAAGAAATAGAGGACAGACGACCATGAGAGAAGACCAGGAAATACTATAAGAACGGATACAGAGGAGGAGTTCAAGAGTCGCATTGTTCTCTCTGGAACGCATTCCAGCGAAGGCCAGAGTCGCGTTGCTCTATGCTCTGCGCCGTCTTCGGTGCACGCCCGTGGACGTCCGCAAGGGTGGGAGGGGAAACCCATGATTAGTTATTCCCAGACTGCGATGTCGTTATCGGAGGCGTAATATTATTTACCGGCAGTTTGAGGATTCCGACTAGAGCGGAAACGCATAGCTGGACGTTCCCGTGTAAAGGCAATAACGGTCCGAAGGCCGAGGGACGTGGCCTCTCGGCTATGAATTTATAAACAAGTACCTGGCCACCATTATCGCATTGCTTATGGGGCATTACCGTTCCAGGTACGGTCATTTCTGATTGCCTCGAGGAAGAACCTCTTCCTCTTGTTCGTAGACGTGGTACCGTCGCCTGGTATCGTGAGAATCATCGCGTTCACCAGGAGTAAGATCCGAACGATCCTAACCTAACAACTCTTCATCCTTAGGTACATATCGGTCCCACGAAGGACGCATAACTGAGAATAGAAAATAACAGTGTCGACCAGAGGTACGGCACTTCCTCGACGAAACAGAGGTGGTGGGGAACGACCGGAGTCCAACGCATGTAAAGATCGGAAGGCGTAGAAGGTGCCGAGACACGTAGTGACGCGTGTACGGCCTCGCCCCTATCCTCCAGGTCGGCGAACATGACAACAATCTCGCATTACCGATATAACCGGGCCAGCCCAGCGTTCGCACCCGTGCCACATATCAATGAACTCTGAAACAAATTGTTCTGCTATCGACGTCCGGACCTTCCTGATTACCTGATAAATCCAGGAGACACGAATTTGAATCGACCCAGTTTCACCTTCTACCGGATAGCACTGGATTCCTGGAAGACGTCGTGCATCAGGAAGCAATAACAGCGGTACCGGGAGCGCACTGACTGCACCGAGTGTCCTGGGAGATAAGTATAAGTGTATCGGCGAAGGCGCGCTCCAGAGAGAACTACGTAACAGGAAGTAATGCGGCATGAATATTAACGAGCGAAGCCCGCGGCTAGTGCGGCAGGGCGTCCGCGTATTGCGGTTCGCCACTGGTGATCACGTTCCCGTCTCGAAGAAGGAAGCTGGAGGAAGCTTCGCGAACGACTGGAAAGGTTATTTGTTATGATTACTCAAGGAACAAGACTGCGAGTCGGCTGCTGCGACCCAACGCGAGCTACGGCGAAGGTGGCCGAAGTCCTTGTGGGTCTAACAAAGGCGCCACACCCTGCACGAGTTCTTGGGACGGAGTGCTCGGGAGAAACGGGAGGGTCCGGGTAGGAGTATCGTAAGTCCGGACACGCACCGAGCGCTCTTGTAATACTTGGAACAGGGCGACCCAGCCAGCATACGCTTAGCGTCAGCGTCTCGCGTTTACTCCTAGCTGGATGTTGAGCACCAGGTAGCTGTTCCTGGATTAGGCGTCGACACGTGGGATTCACCAGGCCGATGGTACATGAAATTGGAAAAGACATTCTTCAGTGTTTCTCATAGTTTACGGTAGCTTTAAATGGTCGGATTAAAAATGGAGTACCACACCCAGGAGATGCTTTAACGAATTAGCTGAATGATTAACGAGCGTCGTCCCTCGAAGAAGCTCAAAAGTGTCAGGACGACAAGGTAAAGGGGGTGGCACGTATAATGTTTCTCACTGCTGTACCGTAAGTACTTCTCTATCCGGCTTCTAATACCTGGTAATTGAAACTCACGGAAACGTGAGGCGACTGAAGCATCATCCTCGTAGGCAAGACGGAACGAGAGCTCGAACGGTTGATGTAGTTTTTGCCGAACGATGGAATCGATAGAAAGGACGAGTGTAAGCCGTGCGTCTTGCGTAAGATGAGGAGCTGGAAGGGGAGTAGAGGGGGTCATCGGTATCGTCGACCTTTGGGTCGACGCGTGCAGGAGGAATCACGCTGGCGTTACACGCACCTTACGCACTGGCAGGCTACTCACGCGTGCACGTATGCCGGGCCTACAACGGCGGCTACAACAGCATTAGGTCGACCCTGCATACCAATGGCACGGGAGGTTTTCGCCCGGCTGAGAAATTCGGTGCGTCCGGTTTATTCAGAGAATAACGCGAGAGCAAGGAAGTGCGATCGATCGCACGATAAATATTCCCAGGACGATAGAAGCTGCATCACTTGGAGTGGACCGCTTAATCGATTTCGATCCGATTCGCCCGGGGCACTTCCTTAACCCATTCCCCAGTGCCCCCACCTCCTCTACAAAATTATACCGCCTAATTG
Source organism: Trachelus iudaicus (assembly GCA_030142595.1). Classification (NCBI taxonomy): domain Eukaryota; kingdom Metazoa; phylum Arthropoda; class Insecta; order Hymenoptera; family Cephidae; genus Trachelus; species Trachelus iudaicus. The sequence continues at coordinate 71,011 of JARQTH010000075.1, read as the reverse complement.
GCAAGAAAAATAACAGAAGACCTCGTTCCCACGACGGGCACGCTGAGATAGCCCGGAGGATCACTGGAAAGGGAGTCCATGCATCCTTCTGGAAGAGGAGTATCAGGAATCAAAGGACGCCCCGGGACAGTGCTCTGACGCAACGTACGGCAGCGGCAGCAGCTACCACGAGGTCACATCCTGAACAAGGAACGACGCACAATCATTACGACATCCAACCGAGCATATCGAATGGCTAGGACTTCGGAAGAGTCTCTTGGTGATAAATAGAAGTAAAAATTGTCGTACCAGGATAAGACTAATAAAAGTCTTAGCGCAATGAGGTCGCCGACAGTAAGGTGTTCAGTGAGGACACGATGAGGTGGTAAGAGAATTAAAGAGTCGATGGGTCGACGAGGTGGAGGTAGAGGACGGGAGAGTGGGTGCGACCTCGGTGCTACGTGTAATGCGCCTGACGTCCTCCGGAACGTGGTGTTGGAAGCGGCATCCGAGGAGTCAGCGAGGAAGGAGCCAGGTGAAGGAGCCTCGTCGCTGGGTGTAGGTAGCTTCCGGGAGCAGCCATGGCTAAAGGCAAGCATAATGGTTTAAGTTTCGTCCACGCGCTCGTGGGTAGGAGTGAAAGGTTAGCGGTATTACGGTTGGACTATAGTTCAGCACCGAGGAGAAGCTGATGAAAGTGCCTCCGTCAGGTCTAAGCGAGGCGGTGTAGTTCTTCTCCCTGGCTATTGTTCCGAGGTCCAACCTGTTGCATCGTATGGAGCTAGTCTCTCTCCCACTCTCTCTCTCTCTCTGCGTCTCTGTGTCTCTCTCTCTCTCTCTCTCTCTCTCTCTCTCTCGTCAGACACTCCATTGCCGATAGGACTCATCTGTCCGATGTATCTCAAGAGCCGGCGTTGTCCAAGAAGCACAAGCATCTCGTCCACAGGTATACAAACTCCTAGGTAAAAGCTTGAACGGCTTGATCGGTACTGGTTTGACCGCACTGTTACCACCCGTTATTACCATTTCGCTAATAGAGTTGCATAACGAATAGGATAGACCCAGGGTACAGACACACCGTACCACTGTTAGATAAACCCTGAGGACGTAGGTACACACATTCGTGGCGGTAGCGGTTGCGCGAGTTGCGTAAGCTACGCAGGAACGTAAAAGAGGTAGATAATTTGCCGATGAAAAAGAAAGCCGATTGTGAGACTGGACGAGGGCTGCGAAAGAAAAGAAGAAAGGAAAAATGAAAGACAAGGATAGAACGTAGATATGGCCCCCTCCCCCCCCCCCCCCCCAGTGGACCTTACAATAAAAATTCATAGAAACTCCAGAGTTCATGCAATTATCGAGCGGCCCATATTTCCGCCTTTTTTAAAACCATTTTCTTTTTCAATCGATAAATCACTGCTCGCGCGCACGCACGCGCGCACGACTTTACCCGCACCAGGAGTCACGTACCTGCGCCAGTTTGATGTATGGTAATTGATTTCTAGCGTTATCCGAACGATTAGGCAGTTAAAGTCGTGGCGATCACCATTGCAATCCCGGACTTTTGTTCTCTTCGGGGTTTTCCATTTTGTTGTACATTTTCGTCCGTCCCTGCAACACAGAATATACGCAGTTATCTTCTGAGGATTTTACGCGGAGCATCTTTAAGTTCCTCTACCTCGACTTCTTGGTCCAAGTCGGTTGCCTCGATTCCATCGAGCACCTATGCGCCATCTTGTTTATATAATAAAAAGAACGAGCTAGTTGAGCCGGTCTCGCGAAATACCAGCCGGTTACGTAACCTGGGTGAGCGCGGGGCTGGCATTATTCTGGGTTAAATAATATTATGTCACGAGGAAAGTGCGGCTTATGCAATTGAACGCGTGCGTACAGCGTCGGTTTCGGTGCACGTTTCTCCCTCTACCCTCCGCCTCGCTTTCCTTACCCACTCATCTTCATTGTAGGATCCTTTGTAATACTCAACGGCGATCCTACAGTGCGCCAGCAGGAACCGTAGACCGATTTCTCGAGAGGTCATGACCTCACGATTCTTCGATCCTTCCTTCGTCCGTATAATGTCAGCCGGATCCGTTCTCCTCCACCTTCACCTCTTCGTCGACTGACATTTATGAATGAAAGTTTTTGCCAAGACTGTTACGCGTGCTGAGGTAATACCTCGCGTCATCATAACGTAATACCGGTCATCGTACATTTTCGTTTCCTGCTGTTATTCGGAAATAATAACAGTTACACCCGTTAATCGCTTCTTAATGACCTCGTCTGTACAAGCGAATCTGAGAAGCTGAATCGAGGAATTCAAAACTAGAAGCAAGCTTGTAACGAACTTCCGTGACTACCGGAGTCAATCGAGCGTTTAAGAAAAACTGGGCTTTTTGAATCAGAGCGACTTCCTGTGATCGAGCAGCTTAGACGCTTTTTGTCTTTTATTTTAGATTTTAAACTACCTCGAGAACCTTGCCAGATTAATTCTCAGCCAAGAAGACATAGGAGAATAAGGCGGAAAAGCTTTTGGATTATTCCTTGGTTGATTTACGTGGTAAGCGTATTTCCTCTTCTGAGCTGACACGTTCGGAAGGATCCAGGGGAATTTGAAACGAGCAAAGCCAGGGAGAGATTCTGATTGCGGGCCCGATTGGGCCCATAGAATTCTGGGAGTGGAGCCGTAATGACTGTCCAGAAGGAAATTGGCCGTACTTCCTTTAGGGACTATGGTGCGCCAAGCAGTTCTTCTCTTTTTTGGTTCACTTCCTCCTTCACTTTCTTGTTCAACTTTTTACAAGACTCGTTTGACCTTGCAGTCACCGTAGAACGGACGATCGGAGATGTTCCCGAAAAGAAAAATCTTTAGGTTAGGTACGTAATGAAAATTACTTTTTATGAAGTTTGGTAATGAATTCACGATAGAAGTATGTTAGTTGCTTCGTGTACGTCATCCAGTACCGAAACTATGGCCGCCATCCTGATCACGTAGGCACTTGCTAAAATTGCCAGGCGAGTACTCGTGTAACGTGTTTCGTTTGTGTAAGCACTGGCTACGTGATCGAGGATGCCCTGACAACGAGGTGCACGAATACCTGGACAGCGGTGAAGAACAAACCAGGTGTCTTTAATATTATTCCATTGGCAATTTGACTTTGTTCTTTACCCAATCCTTCTAGCCTTTCCTCTTCCACATTGTCCAATCCTAATACCAAGTTCCTGAAGTCGTCTCCAGGTAGGACGATGGCTCCTGGTGAATTTCCGTAAGACTGAGATTCCTTAGTTACGTGAGCTTCGATTGTCAAAATTTTTAAGGATACGAAATCCTTTCTTTGAATTCACTTCCAGCTTACCCTCCTTGCACCCTGACTGTCCTTACTTCCCTTTTACAAGGTTTAGCGACCCTGCCCTACGAGAATGGATCATCCGATGCGTGAACTAATTCATCCCAGGACCAGTTCCTGTTTCTGTTTGGTGTAACCAACGAACGATTTTGGCTTCCTTCGGCGTTCAAAATTGCTGAATCTGCTGGTCCACCTGAAACGTAACGAAATTATGTAAAAATTGTATAACTGGCAAAACAAACTTGAACCTCGAGGAGACGAGCATCGGGATCCGAATGATCCTGCTCAGAGCACCGGAAGTGCCCAAGGGGAAATCATCATGCAAGAAATAAGGTAATTTATGAAGCAATTTGTAACTCGCGCATATTGAGTTTATTCCTGTATTTCGATACCGTGTGAATTCGCCATCTTCCTCGGCCGTTAGAAGTAGCGATCGTTTCCACAACTTTATCCAGCATCCTCGTTAAGGATTTCTCTCCCTTGTCCACACGTGCACTCACACGCTCGCAGCAACTCTCTCGTTCTCTGACTTTCTGACCCGCAGCATCCACAGCCTCCCGTTAGATACTCACGTCGGCCCGATTGACATTTGACTGCGAGTATCGAGAGAGATTCGTTTGATCGATTCGAAATGGCGGACGCTGGATGGTGGTACTTTAAGCTGGAGCATACCGCGGCATACATAAGTCTTATCGTGCTAAACTTTAACAGTCGTATTTTTCGCAAATTTATATAAAAAGATAAAAAGTACAAGTAGAGAGGAGACCGAAGGAGAAGGAAATCGAAGACGACGTAACGGGCCCGTAAGGGGTCTGGGGGGGGCCTCAGGGTGCCCCTTATATTCCGTACCGTTTGCGCAATCCCCAGCGAGTTCACCTCGACGCGGTAAGAGCGGATGAACTTTTCCGTATCGGGGACGCTTATGAAATAATCTCCCGCGAATCCCGACGGTAATGCCGGCTTAAGGTAGGTTCACACGATACTTCAGATCTTGGAGTTTATCGAGGCGAAATAATAAATTGTTCATTACCATTAATGATAAAATAAAATTTCGAAAGATCGTACGCGACTGGTCCATACGTGTAAGTCGTTCCGGATGCTGATCGCGTTACTTAATATACGGGATCAATTAATGCCTCCTGTGAACGTAGCTTAAGAATTCTCGGCACGGGAGTCTGCACGTACTCGTACAGCTACACCTACAGTTACACCTACACCCTGGAGTCTCCGTGCGAGCAGGCGTTCGTGGAGTAAGAAGGGAATTGCGCAAATGGCACCGCAGACGAGAAGAGAAGACGTTCCTTGCAGAGCAGAAGGCACATACGTGTCCGAGAGATGGAGATACCTCGTGGGCCTCACGAGACTGGGAAAAAAAAAGGCGTGCTCTTATGTAACCACGTAATCCGGCTTCTCGATATCGTCTGGAAATTAGTTAGCACAGCCTCCGATAGAGGCGTATGCTTTTGCTCTGACATTTGTCGCCACGTGTAAATATTATTAACCTCAACGACGGACGGGGCTATCTCGATCGCGTCTACCGCAAGCGGTTCGGAGAGTCACGGTCCAGGATATGGGAAGAATGCGAAATTGAGGAGAAGAAACGAGAAAAGGAAAGGAAGGGAAAGGACGATCACGGTTATGATCCTCTGTCCCCGTGACACAGAATAAAGTGAGTGCCGCGTGAATGCCTCCCGTTCCTTCCAAGGAAGAGGACAATGGGGACCGTTGCCGCGATACTCTGGGTCACCGAGGACGAAGACGGCAGGTTCCTGGTAGAGGGATCCTGTGGGAAAATTCTCTTGCGTAAGTCCCGACGAGGGGAGAGAATCACACAAAGAATCCGGTGGGCCGTAGCCACGTTTCATCCCCGTGCTGCTATTATGTTCCGCAATATTTCTTTCTCTCGCGTTACCAGGACACACGACCAGGTAAATATCCTTCTGATCCGTCCTGGACCCTTTTCGTGAAGCCGAGGGATACTCTCTGGACTAACTGCCGCCTAACCGCGTGACGTTCTCTGATGCCTGAAACGATTTTTAGTTTATTATTGTCCCTGTTGTTGTTATTATTATTCATAAAAATCTCCCACTACGTACCATCAGGATTCTGTCCTATTCAGTCGCAGCTTCCAGTTAACGATATTCCGGCTCCGGTATTCTGGCTCCCTCTGCTCTTCTGCCCTCCTGCCTTTTTTCTCTCTCTCTCTCTTTTTTTCCTCTCTTTTTTTCCTCTTCTTCTCTTCATCTGCCTCCATGAAAGACACACGTGCGTCCACAGAACCCTCGCGCATCCGATTCCGAGGTGAAAAGAAACCTGTAACGGTCGTAGGAGGAGTCGTGGGAAAGCTCTGGAGATCTCGAAGGTTTTAAAGGAACACGGGTCGGCGCATTGTCTGACACACGACCTGTAGGGATGATCGGTTCTGATCGGGACTCCAGCCCCTCGCCCCTCTCTCTCTTCCAGCTGAGACTGTTCTTCTGGATGTCCGATCCCGTTCACGGTTTTCATGACCCTCGCAGCCTCCGGACTGTGCTAATAATAGAAGCGATCTTGATTCCTCCAGATATAGTTTAGCTTGAGTGACGCCTCTTGGATAAGGGATGAAATCAAAGAGGGATGAATCTTGATGGAAGCATAGCGAGGAATGCCGAAGAACTGAAGGAGACTTTGGTTTTTGAGATAAGCTTCAGGGGATGCTGTAGCCGGAGGGATGTAACGGGGGATGAAAGGGACAACAACGGGGAGGGAAAAGTATAGCGGGGATCCAATTACCCAGGAGGAGAACCTCATTGGAGGAAGAGGTCCTTTGTTCAACCCTAATGTAGGCCACACGTCCGAGAATGGGGTGGCTGGACCGGCAAATATCAGATGGTGCACCCTTCTAATCCTTCAAAGGATCTTTGACAAGGGCAGAGGATCGCTGCGGGTTATCTCACTCCCTTTTATCTCGTTCCTTTAAATTCCTTTGCATTCTCGCTCATTCCAACTTCTATCAGATCCTTTCTCTTATCTCTCTCTCTCTCTCTCTCTCTCTCTCTCTCTCTCTCTCTCTCTCTCTCTCTCTCTCTCTGTTTCGCCTAGGGAATCTTCCAGATGATTTACATACTAAACCATATGCAAATCAACCTGGCCATTCACCGATTCGCTCGACGTTCAAATCCGGTTTCTTCATCCCCCACCGGCATAGAGGGATCTACCTGAATGTTCATCGGGCTGCGATTTGCCGTCTGTTTTTCTTTCCACTTTATTCATCCCTATCATCATCGTATCATCCCCTATTCATCCAAGAAGTCCGAGAAAACTCCTACGTGGAATGAAATGAAAACGAAGGTAGCGCAGGGTCTTGAAATTAGGAAGGTCGTCGGATACGTGGATATTTCTCATGATCACGGGGCACCTGCTCCATGGGTCCGAACCCCAACGACCCCCATAGAAAGAGAAGGGCAACAGGATGAAACGAGGAGAAAAAAACCCTAAAGGATCCTAAGTCAGTTCGTAATGGCATCGCATCCCCTCGTACGTCATCGATTCTCTCCCCCATCTCAATTCACCCTCAACCTTTTCAACCCCCCGTCCCCACCTCTCCAGCCCACCCTAACTTGGCATAAATTTACTCACGTGACCAAAGGACCACTGTCAAGCCCACTTCCTAGTTACCTCCTGCGGCATTCTGGGATTTCAGATTCTCAAAATTCCGTCAACACAGGTCCCTGTAAAAAAAAATGTAAATATAGCTACCAGTCACAAAAGAATGTATTCAACTGTGTCCGCAGCAGCCGTACGTAAGGTTACCTCGTTTAGCTTCGTCCCTGCAAGATAATTTGATACGGAATGAATTATTGGTCCATGAGTATGAAAGATTTTCCTTGAGATGATCCAAAAGCAATTTGCGCCAGGGTGTGGTCAACCAGACCGTGACCTACGATCTTTAGGCTGTCTCTTTCCCTTCACGACCTACACGTTTACACGAGTCGTTCTCCTGTCTCATTCCCATATTTTTTTTCTCCATGGAATTCGATGGACCAAACGAGAGGAAGGAAGAGACCACTGGCTCGTAGCACTAATGATGCTTTCCGAGGGTCCGGGTTGCGCCGAGTTATGCGAGACTTAGTTAACCTGAGTGGAGCCCCGCCTCCTAGTCGACCAATAAGAATTCGGTCGCGCTCACGACCCGGCACACTCCCGAAGAAAACCACTCACTTTGGTCCATAACGGCTGCTGGATCCTAGAACAAAATATACCGAGTCAGAAGCGTTCCTACGGGCCTGTTATATGAAGGATACTGGAAAGATCAAGCCGGGAAGACGTAGACTAAACATTTAGATGACTCTTTGAATTATGACAATGTTAAATCTTACCGAGATTAAAATAACAATGTATACTCCTAGTCACAGGAAGTCCCGAGCGCGCTTTGTCCTGCCGATCGAACATCGGTCTTGATCTACCTTTTAAATAGTACTTCCACTGACCATACTCTCTTCGCCATCCTGACAGTATCTCTCATCTTAACTCCTTGGACGATTTAACAATTTAACATTGTCAGAAGTGATGTCCATTGTTAGCAGCTATATATCTATATATTATAATAAGCAGATTTTGTCCAATTTGAGAATTGTCGATAAGAAAAAAATGACGTACCTATTGATTTTTGAGATTTTACAAAGATATCTTCAATTTCAATGAAAATAAATACTTAAAAAAAATATTTAACCGAAAGGTGAAAGAGTGAGAACCCCTGAAGACAAATGCGTTGGCTCCTTAACCGTGGAAAATCAACAGGTCCCTTAGTCTCCTTCGGTAGGCACTATAAGAGACGTCCTGCGGTGAGGATAACTGCCGCAAGGATAACACTCCTCTCCTCTCTAAGTTTTCATCTCCACGTGTTTCCCTTCTTCCCAGCCTCCCAGCCATTAGTTAACTTGAATTTTCCATGACAGTCTGAGAGTGTCGCTGCACGTGCACCACGAGCTGCAGAATAGGAACACGACGTTTAGGATGCTGTTTACAGTCCCATCATCTGCATTCCAAGTACCCTTCCAGTAAGATGATCAGTAATGATTTTAAAGATGACTTCAAGATCGTATAGAAAAATGAAGATAACTTCTAGAAAGAAAAAAATATTACGATCTATAAGGAATCTACAATTTTAATAATAAAAAATAATACCTAAAGGATGATGTTCACTGGTCCAGAGAGTCTCAATGTTTGCATCTTCCCCATCAAATTTAAAAATCTCTTAGCAATGGACCATCAACACGTTGAAAACGTTCTTGCACCAAGATGCAACCCTGAAATATCAGTATACTCGGTGCGCGCCAATTTCGCCTAATTATCGGCGAAGAGGAAGCCGTTCCCGTTATTCGGCATCGAATATAAGCCTCCAGGCTCCGGGTTGAGAGAAGAACAAGAGGAGAAGGAAGAAGAGTCGGCACGAGAAGATAAGAGAGAGAGAGAGAGAGAGAGAGAGAGAGAGAGAGAGAAAAGGATACAAGATGGCGAATGTATCGTAACGAATGGCCGGCGTTGAAGAAGCGGTTCCCATGGTGATTAGAGTCGTCCGCCGATAGCCCCTCGGTCAGGTCAGTTAAATCATTGCACGGCGTGTGTCCCCCGATTAAACCAGCATTCCAGTCGACTCCCTCTTCGCATACTCCAGCACCCGCCTCCCTTCCGTCTCATTATCATCTAGATAACGGCTAACCCCGGCAATCTCAATGATTCAGCCGTCATCCATCATCTTCTCTTGTCCGGTCCCGAAGAGTTAGCCGCCGTCTGACTGCCAAGTGCATGCATACAGTTCTAACCTCTCTTAATGATAACGACAATCGTGGTCCTAATCGCGATTATAATAATCATAATTGAGCTGGATGAATTGACTGGATCTTTTAACAGTCCTGAGTAAACTTCTTCTACCTTTTTTATGATAAAACACTCGAACGTATCTCTGTGTCTCCAGAATGGACCAGGACGACCATTAATGGCGTACGGTCTTGCAATCAATCAGAGAGACGCTTACGATTATGCGAGCTAGTTAACGAGGAAGACGAACGAGACGTCTTTCCTTGGCTGAATACTAATTCACGAGGAACACGGCTCCAGTGCTTCGTGATTAGATGACGCTTAGGCCCGCCCATGCTGAAGCCTTCCGAAGATGGTACAGCTGAACGCTGGGTGTACGTGACCCGGAGGATGACCTTTCCGTGGAATAGAAGAGCAAGACTGGGAGCTGAAGGAAAGCAGGAAGAAGAGATGAAGTATAACGGTAATATCGAGTGGGATAAATAATTATAATTATAATTAACTTATCGGAGCAGCGAGCAAAGAAGCGAAAAGGAACGATCAAACGGATTGAGGAGTAAGGTGTCCCGGAAGAGGCTTGCCCAGGAGACTTCCGGTAGACGAAGATTCTCTCGTGAACGTAAGCAGCCACGAGAATACTTGAGCATCGGGCTTGAGAGTGTACGTGCGGCGTAATGGCTGCTCTTTACACAGGAAGAGGAACAGGTTTCTTCATTTTTTTTCAAAGTTATCGCTCACCTTAATCTCCGGCTGGATGCTGCGGTCGCTAAGATGCTGTAGCAGCGCTAGGCCGATGTCCGTTCACCGGGATTTTTTATGACAAGTGAGAATCAAAGATACAAAAGACGGACGTGCGATCGGCTCCTGAAAAAGATAAAGGATGAAGGTTAGAGGTAGATAATGGAAAAGGAGGGCAATTCAGAATCTGGATGACACGTAAGAGGAGGGAGCGAGGGTTTTCTTAGAGCTTTAAGCCAGACAAGGATCTGCGCCACGCCCCGATCCTTCAGCCAGAGGCGATCCGGCGTGATCCTGCGGCAGGATAGGGATTATCGTGGTTCCGACGCAGGTGTCCGGACGCCGGGCGTCCAGCGGCGTCAGGAATGTCCGCCGAGAAGATGCGGGCTTTTGGAGGAGAGTTAAGGTTCTTTGCAGTGTCCAGGGGAATGGGGAAGAGAGTGAGGTAGGTGGGAGGAGGAGGAGGAGGAGGAGGAGGAAAAATGATGGCTGAGGAGAAGGACTCCTTCCAGGATAGGAATGCTCCGTCACCAGACCGGATTAGTATACCTACGAAATCCCTCCATATAGGAGATGAGATCTTGCGTACAGATAGGCGAAGGATACAGTACGCTACGCGGCTAGGATAACGGATAAAAAAAAGGGAAAGAAGAAAGAAGGGAAAAGTGATGCCTCCTTGAATGGAGAGATGAAGATATAGGCCGGGAGCGACGGCAGCAATACAGCACAGCCACCGCCAATGATCTCGGGTCTTAAAACGGGCAGGCGTGGGCGGCCTGTGTACCCAAAGATCAAAGGAAGGGATGCTGCGCGATTGAAATATTGAATACACCCGCTAAATCCTTTTTCCTTCCAGCCTCTCGTCCCGTACAAGTCCCATCTCATCTCCGGGTTGTCAGGAAAAAAAAAAAAAATGAATAATGTCAGCCATCGAGAACCTCCATGCAAAATCGAGATACATTTTGGTCCAGCGCAAAAAGTTATTTCGTCCCTTGTTCCAACCCCATGCGTAGGCGAGCAACTATAGTCGTCCTTATCCTCTTCTTCTTCAAAGACCTCCCGCAACGTTCTTCTCAGTTGGGTTTTATTTTGGATTTTTTCTCAGTTATCCTCTTCCAAAAAATCCGGCTGTCCCTCTCTCGTCATCTCGTGCCAGATCCAGCTCGGATTTCGAAAAACGAAGCCTGCAATAACACAGTCACCAGAAGATCCATCTGCGTTCTGCGTCCTCTCGCGTCTAGTCGTAAGTAGAACTCCAGGAGATGCCGATGTGCGTCGTCGCAGTCACCAGTGGAAGGTTTCGCAGGCAGCTGCCACCCTCTGATCCTGAACAAACAGTAATCGCGGGTGTTGGATTACCTTTTGGTATCGAGGATCACTAAAGCGGTCCGGAGTGTAGGGTCGCAAAGATTCCGCAGCCCTGGACCGACTCGAAACCTCAGTACGCCTAAAATCGAATGGGCATAAAATAAAATGACAAAGAACAGACAAGGAATTCCAAAAAGCATACAAAGTCCTGCTTTCCAGTTCCGAATGGCAATGTATAAATACCGCATTAGTATACCAGGAGCATAGAATTGGGAAATGCGAGGTGTACGAATACCCACGGCCGGTCGTCGAACCCAGGGATCCAAAATAAACGTAGCACAGCCCGCTGATGGCGGTGCACCTACTGCAGAGTACTCGTTGCATTCATCCAACTTGTCAGGGTCTCCGGATACACGCTTGAGTCTCGCTTGGTTCCAACTTCAACTGCAAGTTGAATCGGAGTACTTTAGTAGCATAATACACAATTAAATCATAATGGCTGGACCAGCTAATCGGCGTTCATCCAGGATCACCCTGGAGAGCCTACGAGACGAATCGTCCAAGACCAAAGGATCAGCTGGAGGATGATGAGAATAAAAAGAAAGCAAATCATGCATATCTCCAGTGGGTAACTACGTACCGGTATACACATATGTCTGAGCTTGCACGAGTGCGTGAACCAGTATGTGAGATGCAAGCAGTACATCGGAGGGAAGAGGATGCGCTGCAAGGGGAAGTACAAGGAAGAAGTGGGTATGAAATTGAGCATTAAGGAACCCGGTGGGTGAGATCATAATGGCGGGATGGAAGTCAAAGTTCATATGAAGAAGAAGCGGGTACGGGGGAGAGACGAGGTACTCCTGGAACCGATCGAACAGTCATGCATGGTAGTAGGTGATCTTTGGATGGATGCATGGGACGTGTGTGGAGAATGAAAAGATACGATGCATAACGGAAATTGGATGGCAGTGCTGTACGCCGTACGAGTAACAAGTGCGAATGAGTTGGCGCGAATCGTGGGACGAACGGATGACTAAAGTCATATTAATAGCAGCGATAGTTCCGCGACGATAAGTCGTTAAGTGACGTTTACACGCAGCGACGTGTTTACGGGTTCCTGGGAGTCGGCAGCTGCTCCGGGAGATGGCGGCAGCGGTAGTCGACCTCCTATCCGCCCGTCAGCAAGGTCCAAGTTGGGGTCAGTGTCAAGTGGCTTCTGGAAGATAATTGAAAGAGTTATCAGGGGAAAAACTTTCCTGGCTGCTGTTCCTATGCTCTCACTTTCATCCTCCTTGATTCTACCTACCTCTTCCCCTTCGCTTTGCCTTCCCTTCTTGGGATTTCCCCGGTGTTTTCAGGTTCTCCTGTTCCACGTAGGGAAGGAGGACAAAACTTGTTAGTTAAAAACGAAGCACACTGACTGGACCTTGAGTGTGCGGTGTGCGTTACCGGTTTGACTGGGTAGAGCCATTTAAGATTCATAAGCGGCTTCGTAAATGAGATGCTTGAAAAATTCAAAACAGCAAGCGTAGACGGAAGTTCCCGGATTCCATTAGGATGGATCAGTAACAAGGAGCAAATCATCCTAGCTGATGCGGGGTAGTACTCTGAAACATAACGAGATCATTTTTCGTGCTTATCTCTAAGTAGCGATAAGGATGGTCCTGGATCGTTTACGAAATGGGCCAGAGAGAGATGATGTCCGCGCGGGAAATTCACTGAAATATTTAAGTTGCACTGTGCATTCCGACACAACCTCGAAACGTGGCAACGTAGGCTGGAATGCGGTTAGTTTAGGACGCATCGCGAGGAGGCGAGGTGAACGGTTGGAGAAGGAGACGAGGAGGACGAAGAAGAAGGATCCTTCCGAAGACGATGTACCAGGAGTAAGGAAGGAAGTGAGAGAGAAAGAGCGGAAGGAAATGAAACCCCTGAGTAACGAGCATTGGGTCGGATTGTCCTAAGACGTTCCAACGCCGCCCTCTTGCTTCGAACGAATTCGCAGCCGGGGTCGAGGAAGGTGGAAGGAAGCGGGAGAGCAGATTCAAAGTCAGAGAGACAGGCCGATTACTATAGGCGTGAGGGTAAAGGGGAAGCAGGAGAAGTGAGGTGGAGAAGGGGGGAGACTCCTTAATTGGCTCGGCGTCTAGCGCGTTAGGCCAATTGCCTACGTAACCGTTGCACGTAACATCGACGCTTCCCACACGTGAAGCCATGTCTGTTATCCGGAGCGAGTATCTTGCTGGCAGCCAGCAGCGCAAATTAGGAGAAAGAGAAGGCGATAACAGGTGCTTCTGTATCTCCGGAGGTCTATGATAAGTCGACGACACGCGTCACTTGGCCGAGTGTGACGTAGCATTTCGCACTTCTCAAGTGCCTACATATGTGATCAGCTGCGTCGAGACGGAAGTTAATGGAAAGTACCCCCAAGGTCAGCCGGTCGCCATTTGGCATTCCATCTCTGACGGTACCTATATCTTTCCCTTGCAGCGATTTTTCGTTCTTTGTCGATGCTCTGTATTGGCAGCGACAATAAAAAGATCACGGCAGCCTGCAGCAGGCGGTAGGAAAATTGAGTCGGTGGCGCTGCAGTCGACGTGACGCAAGTTAGGTAGGATCGGTCGTCTGAAGGTGATGAGGTCTCCAACCTGATGATGCAGTCGAGATGAGGGACAAACAGGAGGAAATATTGTTGTCGATCTTCCCGTCTGCCTGGAGGCTGTTTACGACCGGTACGGAACATTGGTGGATCGGTGCATCGTACCGGAGACAAAGCGTGTTTTTCAGAAAGCAATTAGCATGCGAAGCACACTTGCGCATTAAGAACCTCCTGATATCTTGACGGTCCGAGTGGGTATACACTGCGTAGCACTTGGTAGCAAGATTAGAGACGCCCGGTGGTCGTGGAAGAGGCTGATGATGTTGATCAGGGTCCAGGATGCTTCTGATCTTGCGGCGTCGCCGGGTCCAGTTTGGTGGAGGGAATGTCCTTCCATGGTGAGGAAGCTCTTTCGCTTTGGAGAGGCACGAGGTCGAGTCTGCTTATTATCGGAGATGGTACCGGCGTCAGCGAACCATGAAGGCCGTCGCTTGCTCCGAGAGAGAACAGATCCCTCGCTCTTCTCACACGCCATCTCGGTCCCACCTTCGCGAACGAGCGACACGCTCGACACATGCGTGTGGACGAGCGAGAGAGAAAGAGAAATAAGGAGAAAAAGAGAGAGAGAGAGAGAGAGAGAGAGAGAGAGAGCCTAAGCGCTCTTCGTTTCCTTTCTCTTTTTTAAGTGAACCCACGAAGACAAAACATGCTGCGAGTGACAAACCAGGTCAGCCTCATGGATCGATCCTTTCTCCCAGCCTCAAGTCAGGATGCATGCAGATCGATCCATCCGGACCAGGAATCGATCCCTGGACGCTTCCCGGTGTCCTTCGATCGGAATCTCTTGGTTTCCTGGAACCTTGATGAGGTCCGTCTTCCGCGAAGGACCAGCTCCGCTCGATCCAGGAGACCTGGAAGACTCTGTAGACTCGCGGCCGTACGGTATCGAGTGACGCGGAAACTTTTTCATGGACGCTCCTTCCTTCGAGCCGCCCATGTGTTACAGCTTGAACCTCCAGTGTTGCATTGTCGCAAGTGACTGAGCCTGAAAACAGTCAGCAGTTAAGAAGGTGGAAGGTGGAAATCCCGCGTGGTCGCCTTTCCAGAGCGTGCCCGATCGACTAACTGTTCTTTTACCGGTCGCCATACCTTTTTTTTTATGATTATCAGCTCAGGGATCGACTTCCTGGCCTGATCGATCCGTCGCAGAATTCCAAAGCGACGTTGAGTGCTTCCGTCATTTGGTCTCGCCCTCGAGGAACAGTCGCTTACAGGCCGACGGAAGGATAAGAAGAGCCCAGGGTGCAGCGGGGAATAAACGAGGAAATGAGCAAACGAACGGTAGGGTCTTCCGTGACCCTCGTTTGCCCTGAAGCCAAAGGAAGTCTGAGCACCGATACCGTAGCTGAACTCCCTCTAGCAGTCTACCGGAAACGTTTCCCGCGAAGCTTTCGAAGCTTGCTAAAGCTTCCTCGGAAGCCCCGACCTCTCCCTCCAGATCCCATCAGCCACCACTCTTCAGAATCCTGAGAACCAGCAGCATGCCTCCGTCCTTCTTTCTTCTGTTCTACGCTCATTCCGTTATCGACTTCACCTCCGTATAACCGTACTATCCGATCCAAGATCACCTCGTGATCCAAGACCTAGGCTGACTCCAGAGGAAAGCCAGGTCGCTCGTCTGCCTGTCTTTCAGACCTGTCTACGTAACTGATCCACTCCTGGGTCTCTGGGTACTCGACGAGTACTTCAATGGCAGCAGGTAGCGTCAAACCGGAAGCAGTAGAATTCAGCTCCGACTGGATGAGGATAACTGCAATCAGTTATCAATCATCAATCATAGCTATTGGATAACCACTGGTGACGTAAAGATATATCCGTTTAAGCGAACCAAGCGAGAATAGATTAGAATAGATTATGTACCAAAGAATTGACTAATCATTTCTCGATAAAGTCAAGATTAGTCGAAACTGATGCTCGAGCGAAAAATCAAAAAGTGAAATCAGTCATTTTTTTCATCTTTGCTATACTTTCATAACGAAATGATAAGGCGTGAGTTGCCTTTGTATTTTTTTCTGACATCCTGTACCTCACCGTCTGTATATTTATCTCCTTTGCCTACATGGACAACTTCATATATACAAATGGCTATCATGCACACGTATGATGCATATATGGATAATGTACAAGCTCAGCATGTGTCGCAAGTTCTACAAGGATCAAGGCGATACGCAATTCACACTGCGCAGAATGCGAAGCCCAGGACGCGCACGTATCTCTAAAGGCGGTATGTCGCTGGTATCAGGGCGCTTCCGGTTCCGGCAGCTCTGGCGCCGCGTTGTACGATAAAAACGTCGAATACGGTTTAAAAAATTTTACTGGACGAACAGTCAGCCCTGGCTTCCCTTGGTCTTGCTCAGTCAAGTATATAGGGAGGTTTACGAGCGTGGGGGGAGGCCAAAGTTTTACACGAGGAAGGATCGTTACTCGAAAAAGACCGGAAGTCGGTTGATGGTAGGAAGTGAATGAGGAACGTCTGAACCTTCGTAAGGGCGGTGGTGTAGGTGTTGAAGATGGTGAGAGTCGACCGCGTGAACGGCCGACCCTGGTGAATGTTTGAACATGTCACCCCATTAACTTATTATCGATTGTGGCTTAGTCTGTATTGGGGTTAACGTGTGTAACAGGCTTTAGGGGGTTGATACGTACATTCCTGTAGGTATACAGATATATGTAAACATATATAGAAGTATAGGGGTGCTATATATAATGGATGCGTGTACGGGAAGGTGGGTAGGACAGTTTCACAGAGAGAATTGGTTGTTGGGATTTGAAGAGAGTGGTCGTTGGGAGTTGGTAGAGCCTCGATTCGAAAAGGGATGAAAAGGGTAACGTTAGAGGAGGAAGAGATGGGTGGTAGAAGGGTGGCTCTGACGCAAGCGGAAGTGCCGGAAGGGGCGTTCCGGAAGGGAAGAGCTTCGCCGGTCTGATATTCCAGCTACGCTGCCGGATGCCATCTCCACGTTCACCCTCTGAATTTTCTTGGAAATTCAAAGTTCCCAAACCACCTATTTCAACTACCCTGTATCCACGTCGTCCTCTAGCTACCACGTTCTTCTTTTAGGGTTTAGGTATTTTGAAGTTTTGAGACATTTCGAAAACGATCATTGACTAAGAATCGATATCTAGGTGGTATCATTGAATCGATATCCAGGCGGAGAACAGACTGGGGGATATTTCTCAGGTCTGATTTAGATGGAAGATCGAACAAGACCACCGACTGGTATCGGAAGTTTCCGTCGGGTTGGATCCTGCGGGTGTCATGGACCAGATCGTGGGAGAGAAGAGAGAGAGAGAGAGCACGAAGGAATCGGACGCCAGGATGAAAACGGAAAGAATATTGTGCAGCGGGGTGGTAAAAAAAAAAAGGGTGTTTGCGTAACGAGGCCCTTCGGTAAATCCGAGCAGAGCGCCGTCGCCATGACTATCGATCCTTTCCAAGTTCCAACCGTGCCAAAGGTTGGGGTTGGTGTCGAGGGGTTGAAAGAGACCTTGGTGGGGCAGGGGAGGCTCTTCCGGAGATGGGTGGTTCGTGGGCTTCGCTCGAGGGTGGTTGATGACGTATGCGGAAGCTCCCAGCGGAAGCACGCGGGACTCTGCTCAATTTCCGGCATCGCTGGCGAACGCCAACGGGAGAGGGTTGAAAGCACCGGGAGGGCGGGTCGTGACGTTGACGTTAACGGCGCTAGTGGTGACGGTAATGTCTGTGAGGAAAACAGGAAGTCAGTCACATATTGAAAGTTCCAAGCTCCGCGATCGAGCCATATACGATTTACTAGAATTCGCTTACCGCTTGGCACCCCTGCCCCTAGGTCCACTTCCTGAATAATTCACAAGTTTGACAATCGGTAATTTCACGTAGGTCTCCTCTACAAGGATTTAATCTTTCACTCAGGTTCACGCTCGAGAGGTCGACAGGTCGCTGGAGGTTGAAGATACCTCGAGGCTACAGCACGTACATAACTTTCAGGACGAACGTATT
The DNA here is from genome assembly GCA_030142595.1 of Trachelus iudaicus. Taxonomy (NCBI): domain Eukaryota; kingdom Metazoa; phylum Arthropoda; class Insecta; order Hymenoptera; family Cephidae; genus Trachelus; species Trachelus iudaicus. Next base: position 53,208 of record JARQTH010000075.1, on the reverse strand, counting down.
AGCGGACGCAAGCAAGGATCAAAAAGTCCAAGGAGGACACGAGGAGTACCGGGGGCGAGGAACAGCGGAAGAGAGAGACCAGCAGAGAAGTACCAAGCTGGGCTGAAGGTGGAGGTCGCTCAAGAAGGGCTCAAACGAGGAAATTAACCTCCACCTTCGGCTTAACGTTCGAGCCTGAAATGCTTTGTGCTAGGTAATCTCAACAGGGCGTGGGCCCCTCTTCCGACAACGGATTAACTTAATAGTGAAAAATGACGCCCATGCTGGATCGCGCTTCTTTCTTCAATTCTTCGGCTAACCGTCCTCCTTCCTCGTTCCATCACTGGACAAGTTCCTTCAGCTTCGAGACCTTCGTCCTGCCTCGTGATTCGGTAAAGATATCTTGGCGCTTTAGACCTCATCGATTCCAGGTACATGCGTCATTCGATACGTCATCGATAACTATTGACAAAGAGTAATCAATTATATAAATTTGCATAATAAAGAATTTTTAGAAAAAATAATAACTGTATGGCAGATTGCATTGACTTTGTACGACTTTACTTGGCTTCTTGACTAACCGTACCGAAATAGCCAAAAGGACTTACGTAATGGCGCGAGCCAAGGCAAAGCACAGCATAATCGCAGCCGTCCGCACAAGCAGCCGACTGAGCGACCGATGCTGAATTAACAATTAACCGCAATTAGGACTTAACCTACTTCCCAAACTCGACTAAGCCGAAACCATGCGGTGAACGCCATCGGCGTCGTGTCTGCCGTCGAACGAGCGCCGTTTCTTTCCGGAAGTGTAGGATCTTCAAAAGGCAAAGTACAAGCTCTGGATGCCATTTTGTGAAACAGTTGATGCTTCATTTTGATTAATTTTACCGTAACCTTCCTGTGTCCTGGTACAAAGTAATATAAGCTCCTGGGGTCCTAATACCTTGCCGGAAGTTAGGAGCGCCTGGAATCCCCCCGGAAATTGACCAGTCTTTAGGGATTAACCCGAAAACTCGCCATTTCCGGGATTAGCTAAGCTCGCTGCTTAATTAGACAAGCTCGACCTTTAACCTGTAACCATAATGAATTCTTGGAATGATAATTTCTCAATTATTTGACCAAAATGATTCCAGCTGACGAACAAATAAATATCTAAGAGCTAATAAATAAAATATACATATCACTCGTGCTACGTGACGGCGTCCCGACGTCCCTGCTCCCTGAGACGTTCAGTGTAAGCGTAGCGACTAAATTGTCGTCGGTTTGCGACGGCCGAATGTCTAATTGAGATCATTTCGACTCAGTTTGTATCAATCTAGCCAGGCTGCTGATGTTTTGACCGCACCGAGAGATCTTCTCCCGCAATCAGTATCCAGTGAGAGACTTCGTAAGTACTGCGGATCCACTTCATCCCTCGTAAAATGAGCGCATTCCAGAGAGGAACCTCTTGACTCAGTGAGAAGTAGGATATTCAAGGATTGCCGTAGGATTCCTGAGTAGGCAAGGGACGATTTTCATCGCAACGAACGGACGACCCCACTGGAGTGTTAATTCAGGCAATTTGCGACGTCGTGCTCGACCTATTCCCAAGCTGCATCACGAGTAGACTCGCAACGAATCGTTTGGAATTTTACGATCCAACACTGCTTGATGTCTACAGATATACAATACATTGATAAATCCGATCATTGCATAATAAAGATACCACGAACAGCAGTCTGACCGATTTCGCTTACAGCATCGATATCGTCCCGTTAATTATTTAAGGTTATGTACACCAACCTGAAGTTGGCTGTTTCCATGTACTCCCAAGAGCTCCCAATCGATGCGAAGGAAGGTATAGTGTTTCTTGTTTCCAAAATCGGCCACGAATTCACAGGGCTACAGGATCTTGCGACATTATAGCCATAGAGAGGGAAACCGCAGCCGGAGGATGAAGCAACTGCCGACGGTGTCGATGTTCGCGTCGAAAGGGTTCGCGTGTCGCCGTCCTTGTTAATCCCGGGTGAGGACCCGGAATCCTCGAGGTGCATCGATACCCTACGGCAGTTCTATGGCGTACGCGAAGTCACGAGAGCGACTTAATAACGAAGGAACATTACAGGGAGCGTGGTAGTATCGGTATTTCTTGCGGTTCTTTGTCCCGCAGTCCATGAACTAACCTCACCTGTGCCTCGACGTTCGCCGCTCCAGGTAACTCGATCACGCGTGGCGATGTGGCGGCACGGCGACCCTGCCAGAGATCGGGAGAGCGAGAGAGACCAAGGCTTGAACCTTCCTTCGGATCAGGACTCGTTCTAACCTCCAGTGATCGGGTCTCCTTCGCTTCCGGTAGGGACACCGGACTCCTTTGCGTCCCTCCCATCTACCTGTTCTCATCTTCTAAAGACTCCGTGTAATCGTGGATCGGCATACTCGGGATGCTGGAACGTAGGGTAACGAGAATGTAGACAAATTTTAATTTCGTAATTTTCAAAAGTTAATGCTCCTTTAACGCCTACGAGGACTCGAATGTTCTCGTGATTTCGCGAAATTCTCGGTATCGGTGAACCCGAGTGGAATCTTTAGTAAAAGGTCGTTGCAGCTACGGTATGAGATTGGCCGATAGAATGCCCAGACTGCATAAACTATAGAAAACTGCATAGGGAAGTTCTCGAGTCTAGAGTGTAGAGTTTGGCCATGGGATTCGTGGCGTACGGTATAGGCAGGATCCCGTAACGTGTCAATAGCGTCTTCTACGGGTAGAGAGAAGGGTCGAAGCTACGGTTATGGCTGCAGGCGTCACTCTACGTTCTATCCTATATACGTAACGCTCGGGAATACGAAGAAAATCGTGTGTGCGCCATAAGCGGAAGAAGAGTCGGAGACGAGGAGCGTAGAGCGAAGTTTGTGGAAGAAGAAGTGGAAGATTGCGGTATACGCTTGGCAAGTACCGCAAACGACCACGTCGCGATCCTGCCCTCCGATCCGAGGAGCAGCAGCTTTTTGCGCGGCCCAGGGTGACCCAATGAACGCTGGAAACGGTACCTCGATACTCGGGAGCGCAGCATCCGCGCCGTTCCGCGGTGTTCCCTGAGGATGATCGGCTGCTGCCGTCGCTTCGAAGATGAGCGTTTCGTTTTCACTGGCCAGTATTTAGCCAATATTTTTTTTTTCCCCCTTTGGATTCCAATCCCGAGGATTCTGTGCAAGAGTCTCTTGAAGTTCAGGACGATAATTCCACCGCAAAAAGTTTCAGGAATTCTCTTTCTCCTTTTTGCTTCCTATCCTGCATCTTCAATCGAGTATGACGGTACAGTAGAACCGGAAATTCCCGAACGTTGACGTCAGGCTCAACTTTTACTCCGCCAACTTCACGGGGATATACTTCTTGGTAGATCCCATCTGAAAAACATAATATTCTGTGGTTCAAGGTATCCGTTCTTGTTACCAAAAAAAAATAGTTTTAAAAAAGCAAAACAGAAAATTCACTTTACCAGACGGAATCCTCATCGATTCCTCACTCTCGTATCGACCTGTTTCGACTCTTCTGGTGATTCAGCTAATCTGAGTAATCCAGGATGTTGGCTCCTGTCCCGCGGAGGGAGTTCCTGTTCTTTAATTATTCATTAGCCGGTCATCCACTAATTAACGAGCCTCCAGGACTAATTGGGTATCGATCATCGATCGAGAGGGGAACGCAGAGCCATGCAAAGGCCATTGTCCTTCGTCTCTATGGTCTTTCACGGACGTTCAGCGTCGTTTCCTGAAACTCATTGGTCAAAAGAATTGATTGAATTTTACGTCAATGAAATCAATACTCGCGTCAGTCATTGATATAATAAAAATACTATGGACATTCGTTTCCCCGACTAACCCTCCTCCTGAAGTAACCAGCTGGAACAACATAATTAAAGGGCTGTGAAAAGCGTGAATGCGTCGCGGCGCTCTGACGCAGCACCGTCTTCGACGAGTATCTTGTGTTTTTTTAAAATAATTTTTTCTTATTATTATCCACTGCTGCGTCGTTGGTATACTATTCCTATAGGCGACTTTTCAATGCAAACAGTAGTTACGACTCGTACGTTGCAGATACACGATATTTTATACGATTTATTCGAATCACTCGAGATACGCGCGAAATACACAGCGACTACATTTTATCGCACAAGTGCGACGTCTATTAACGATCTTTATTCTTGTTTCGGAAATAAATAATTCTTATCTCTGACATCACGGTATCCGACACCCCTTATCAGATACCTAATGGCAAACTGGTATTATCGGATGTAGATATCGAAAATCCAAGAAATTCGAGTGGAAAATAAATAAGGTACCCGATCTTGGAACTACTTGAATGTCCTTGAACGATCGCGTGAACATTTTTTTTTTTTGTCAGAACGAAAAATACGGAAATGGGACGGAATCGATAAATTTCTAATACATAGATTTCATCGAACTCGCTAATTGCCAGTACACAGTCAGTTAATACAAATTTGATTTTACTCGGGACGCTATGAAAAAATTTAAGCTCTCTACGTTTCTTGGTGACGTATCAATCTTATCCATAGACATTAAAATGATACGAGCGAGTATTATCAATCATAGATCCGCAATGTTATCAGGTACCTAATTTAATTCGTGATAATGAATATCAATTTTATTGACGTGCTGATCGCTTGATTCCATAACCTTAACATTAACCACTTGAGATAATTATCATTGGAAAAACCCAACTGACGATTTACATTTATTGGATCAGTGTATTCGTATCGTTATTCAAAAAAATCCTATCGAATTATTTTTTAATAGCTTCTAAATAGAAAGACTAACAAATAAGATCCATAAATCACGAGCCCAAAGAATACTGTAATAATTACATTATTAATTATTGGATCAATACCAGATGGCAAAATGGCAGCTTGCATAGGGAATGATGACTTTCAAAATTTAGTAATTCAAAATCAGCGAAAGACTGAAAAAAAAGGTATGGAATGGATAACGGAGGAGAAATAAACTTGAAGGAGGGGAATGAGTAAAAGTCAAGGGAGGCTGAGCTTTTTTTTTTACGCGGTCGACGTTGTGCTTGCATAATGGTCCGTGTAATCAGCAGCGAGTGACTGTCACCGGTGCGACGCTCCTTCACTGTCCCTCTCTCTCTCTCCCCGCTAAAAATCTCTCTCTCCTACTCACTCACTAGCTTGACTACAATAGCGTCAGGGTGTATCATTGTTCGGCGCGACCATAAAGCTAGCCCAGTCAACGTCCCTCCTGGTGCTGCCGCGCGAAGCATCATCGTCAGTATGGTGCAATACTTTAATGCGGCTCCCCACGCTCGGTAAAATCTCATCATTTAGAGTGGCTGGATGCAAGAGCGCCTTGGCCCGGTGTGAAGACTCCTTTATACAAAGCTTAGGTTACAAAAGGAACCCGACGACGTAGCTGGACCTTTCGCAGCTTCGAAGAACGCCTATCCGAATGTCTTTCGACGGCAGCGCACCCTTCGGTAATAGCAAAACACGTAGGTGTCGTCCTCCGGGTTCTTAGGGTACGATGGAATCGAGCAAGCTGTCCTCGAGGATCCAGGATCGATAGCCCTCGAAAATTGAGCAGCTTCGGTCCAGACGTTCCTCCTCTCTGTCCCTTGGGAACAGCGACTGATAAAAGCGGCTATCAGGAAGGGCTGATTCGCTAAGGGTTGAAATCATTGTTAAAAGGAAGCACACAGAGGTGGGAGGAAATAGTAGCGGGGGCAATGGTAGGCACTGGTAGGTGAGAGGACTTGGCCACGCTCCAAGGGGTAGTTTTGGATATATAGATCCCGCCACGTGGTCTAGTTAAAGGGTCGAAGGGAGAGAGAGGATAAGGGTGCACGTGGGTCCAGGGCTTAAATTGCATTCTGCATCGGGAAGGGTGCCACAGGGTACAAAGGAAACCGGAGTACTAACCAGGGCATTAGCAGGAACCCCATTTCCGACAAACAACGTTCACCCCCACGGCAAGAACCCGCTGGAACCCAAAAGGAGGAGAGGGCTGCCCCTGTACATCGTTTGATATTGATTACCAGGGTAAGCCCGAGGAGGAGACCAGCCCCCGATTTCATACTCCGATTGGCAGCTCACCCTGTCCGATATACCCGATGGCCCCTTTGAAGTCGAAGGTCGCTTTCCAAGTGGCGACGAAGACTGAGCGACGACCTCTGGTAACTACTCCAAAATCAATTAGACTTCCTGCTCGACGTATCCCCGTCATCTGAAACATTGATACCAGATCACATAGGAGTTCCTGGACCCTTCAGCTTCCAAAGTTTACAATTAATGGTTTTACCTTTAAATGTAGAAAATAAAATTTCCCATTAGCATAGAGCTCGGTGCGACCTCGCTGAAGGTAAAGATAGAAGTGCCGTCACCGGTTCAGGCATAGGTCATAGGGTCATCCATGTGCGTACCCTATACATCCGTATGTCTCTGGAGTCTCCGGTAAGCCCGGATTGATTCGCTCACGGGGAGACTCGCACCCTGGGGACCGTTCCCAGCTGCGCCACGAATGACTAATACGCTAAGCGCGCACTCGGGGTGCGGCGAGATTTAGGGGGTTGACGGGGGGTCGTAGAGCGGTTATGCTTGAAACTGCTGAGTTTGTGCTTCACCCTCTGTGCGAACCCCCCCCCTGGTCCACAATCTATCCCTCTGCCAGGCACTACATCTTTCTTCCTTTTCTCCCACCAGAATTCACTCGATTACATCCCTGAACGCGACGGTCCCAAATGCCGTATGAACTTGGCTTGCGGCCTTTTAATTTCCAATGATATGAAGATCCAAAAAATCAAAATCCATCTTGTAAGACATAAACATGAGCTATAGAGCTGTACGATAACTAGACCCGAATAAAATCGTGAGAGTGGCTAACTAAAAGAATTAAAATTAATTAAAAGAGGGGATGCTGTTAACAAACGAGAATTTAAACAGACCCCATTAACGATGCTTACTGGTCCACGAGGTAAATCCGTGGCCGCGATTTTTCCCACATCAATACCAGCACACGCTACAGTACCTCGTGGCCACCCCCTTGTTACTCAAAGAGCCGAGGGAGCTTAACCATTAAAATTAATATAGATTTTTCTGGGAGAGAATAAAGTGGGCCCAGAGCTTGAGTAAGCGCATTCGGACGCTTCAAGGTCCTAGCACTGCTCGTATAACAGGGTCAACTCGTTGCGTGATCCTCTTGGAGGGGCCCAAATAGATTTCCCTGCGGTACGACGATTCCCAGCAGGACCAGGCTCGTATCACCAGCATCGGTATCACCGATATAATAAAAAGATAAAGAAGATTCAAGTAAGACTCGCGCAAGCATAAGAGCAAAGTATAAGAGTAACTAGTGATGAGGAATAAGTAGAGTAAGGGGCGAGGGCGGGAGGGGGACACTGTTTCGTCATGAGAGAAGCATACATGAGAGCGTACAGTTGCGTGTCATTGACCCAGGCGTAGCGATGTAAGGGGAGTCAAATGAGGTACTGGTATAGAGATGCAGAGAGAGAGAGAGAGAGAGAGAGAGAGAGAGAGTTACGTCGATAGAAGATGAGAAGGAGGTAGCTGATGCCGGTGATAGTGTTGGTGATGCTGGAAGAGGGACGATGGAATGGAGGAGGTGGAGGCTAATCTAGAGGGACGACCCGCGGAGTACGTCGTTCGCTAATCACCCTGATGAAGCTTGATGGAGGCAGCAACGGTCACGTTACCGGCAGCAATTGTCTCAAGTGAGATCGCTTCGCACGCCTGCTTCTCTTCTTGACGTCTCTTGGCCTGCTCCAGGATGCTCTTGCGGTGTCGGATCGAATGCTGAATCAAGAGAGTAGGCAGAGTTGACTTTAGGTCCGACGTAGTCCTAGTACCAGAAATGACCACCAGGCGACACGGGCCCACCCTGAAACAGATTCTGTACTTTAATTGAGAAATATTGCCCTTCCACACAGCGATTTCTAAGCAACGGGTATGACCGATCGACGTCATTATTTTCTCTCGCGAGATTTCACAGAGTTTATTTCCTTCCGCCTCCCTGCCGCAGGTACTCACGAGTTCCAGGAGCGTAGCATTCTCCACCCTTGGAGCATTTTAGCATTCTGCCATTCCGGTCTTTGAACCTCTTACCCCCTTCGCCCCGTTCTACCCCCCTTTCAGTCTACCGCGGATAATGAAGTTTCCCAGCAATCGCTGCTGTCTACTCCCTTTACCTCTGACCCTCGACGCTGTCTTCCTGGACAACGCGAACGAGCAGAACGGGGCACAGGAACCTTTTTAGATCTCTTCTCAGGAAGGGAGGCTGCCGAGGGAAATATCTAGTCGCGGGTTCATACGCAGGGGTGAATTCGTCCCGCTTTCACGCTTCGCACCCTCAATAGCAGGGAAGCCAGTGAGAGCGCCGGCAAACGACAATCGGAATTACACGGCGATTTTCTATAAGCAATTCGTTGCGCAATAAAGACTTGGAAAAATAAATGGTCCCTGGTCCTGATAACGTCAGTGACACACCCGCGCGAGGGTGACTTTTTGAAATATTTTTTTTACATAGTCCACGGTTTTATCGCCATCCGTAACGAAGTCAAGCCTTTGTTCTTTACTTTCTTCTGAAATTGACTTGCGTACGGAACCTATGAGAAACAAGAGAACGTAAATCGATTCTCTCCCTGTAGCTGGCAGCACGGACGATGCAAGTCGCGCGACTGTAAAATTGCCTTAACGAGGGAAAAACCAGAACTCTGCCAAAAGATGCAGCGAGAGAATAAAGAGAGCGGCCGAATGAGCGTAATGGGCGACATGTGGGACGTGACGGGATGGCACGGTGGGGATGATAAAAAAGCATTAAGGGAGAAGGTAAAATGGATCGAGAAGGGTAGCGTCGAGGGAGGGTTGAATTATAAAGATGAAAGCCGTTGTTAATGGGGGGGTGTGCTGCTCGCGGCGTGCACGCAATACGAGCATAGACAAAGTAGAAGCACGTGCTTGCATACGGATATACATACGTCCCGCCGCCATTTCTTTCTGTGACTTTGGTTGAGTATAAGACCACAGGCAGAGAAATTGCATACCCCCCCCCCCCCACCGTACGAACCCCCCTTCTTCACCTACTCTCTTTACTCTTCTCGGCTTTGATACAGGGCTACCGATCATCCTTTCCAATCTTGCCAGTTTTAGCCCAGCCCATTTGTGCAATTTATTATTATACAGCCCGAGACTCGGCAAGTGTTCGCAAAGTGCGAAATTGTTGTCGCGATCCTTTTTGCGATCCAAATCTTTTTTTCCACGCGATCTGTCATTTCTGTTTCTCTGCCGAGCAATGATCCAAATTAGGAAATCGAACGGTCTGTCGAAACGCGGCAGCGGTTTCCTCTCTGCGGTCAAGCGAGCGGCACTCGGTGGCTCAATCCTTTATCTAAACATTTTAGATAGGGAGGGACAAGGCGGATTCTCATTGTCGCTAAAGTCCTGCGAACGATATCAGTATCCCGACTGGTGGAAATTAACGATCGTTGTCATGACTATTAATAGAAACGGACCATGTCCCGAGGACGCGGACAAAGAAGATTGGTGATGAATCCTGGTATCAGCATCCTTGGCATTAAAATTGCGCAAGTCCAGCACTCTTCTGGGTTAGGTTAACCGCAAAAACAGTCATGAAAGTTTCCATCGAGCTGCCGATCGAAATATCGCATGATGCGATGTTATATCTGAAAACTAGCCCATGCAGTTGTACCGTAGGAGAGGAACGCGTGCACAGATGGTGGCATGTGTGGTTTTACGAGCTAGTGGGACACATGGGGATGATGCTGGGAGTCCACATCCACACCCCTCTCTCTGCTGCTCCCTTGCATATTCTGAATCCAGGGTGTCGTATGACGCCAGCGAAGCGTCCCTGAATTTTCGTTAGAAACGCACTGCTGCTCCCGGTCGGCCGAACACGTGTGCGTCGCAGGTTATACGCAGGGTGACGTGTTACGTCCGACACTTGTCCCTTGAGATTCCAGAATTGAACCCTCCTGAAAGAATCAACGTCGAGCAGCCAGGACCAACCCTTGAATTTCCGGCAAACGATAAAAAGAACGTCCACCAGGATATATATAGCGTTACTTACCGAGAGTGACATCCAAAGGATAAGTTAGGACGAGCATCTCCTGGGATCATCCCGGGAGCAAGTGCGTGAGCAAGAAGAGGACCATTCGTCAGCAACGCGTCGTTAACGTTCCTGAGCGACATTAAGAGGATCCTCAAGTAGTCGACGACGCTGCTAAGACCTCAGCATGGTTTTCGCTTCGAGTCTAACCAACCTGAAAAAAAAAAAAAAAAAAAACAAGAAGATGGCGTTGAAAGACGAGTCGACGAACTTGAGGTATTTGATCACCTTTTATCGCTTCTTCTGAATAAAGCTTCCTTCGGGCTCTCCAGCTGGCTCCTTCGCGCAAAGGAATCTCTGCGACAGTTTGGAAACCAGACTTAAAGTCAATCCCAGGCGCTAGAGATGCAAGGAGAACCTGTGAACGCGTAGAAGGTAAGGAAAGAGAATACAAGGAGGAGGTCGGAGTCGACCGGTTCGCCTCGATCGGTAAGCGATCTCCGTGATTCATGAGTTTTTCCATCAGCAACCAGCAATTACTTATAATCGTGAGGTCGTTACGTCCAGCGCGTAACGCGTATACGAGGATATGTAGGATATGTCGGATATGTAGATCGCCTATTCGAAGGAGCGGCTGTAACCGGGAATTCCTGACCAGGCTGTCTGGACTCCTCGGTTCAGAGCGTGTGAAAGGTTACCCTCGTAGGAGGGTGCGGCACACGTGTTTTCGCCCCAGCCCTTATGCCTGTCCTTGCCCTTGCACTTGGCGACAGTTACGACCCTCCCAACCCTCTTTAGTGTCTTCGTCCACTCTCGTCTAACGTGGTTAGAGGAACTGGAACTTAAGGGATGAAATTCGCAAGGTTGTCTCACGGGACAAGTCCTGAGGAAGAATCCTGAGACTGTCGCGGGTCGTAAACGCGCCTTAAGCTCACAAGTAGCAGGTGGCATAACGTAACTGGTAACTGCGTCGCGTCGTAATACCCGGCGACAACCCCCCGAGCCACTCGGGCGACGTTCTTCAACCCTCATACATATGGTTTCAATCTCGAAGCCTCCCGGGCGTCCCAAAGCCAAGAAGAGATGCCTATAACAGGTCGTAACGCTGGGTCTGGCTATGGAATATCTTAGACCGAGATTAGACGCTTTAATAGCGCATTGCCGACGAGGGGTTGGCGAGTTCCCAGATTGTCGTGCACACCCTTCGATTTTACGGGACCCTAAAAAAAGATCCTGGGACCTGCTAGGTCGTTTCAATTTTTTTGGAGTATTCTAGTTTCACGATCAGCGACGGGGATCTTGGGAATTTTTTTTTTGTTTTTAATAGAGGTGGTAACTTCCTGTTTGACTTTCTTTGTAAGATAAATATTTAACCCTTGAGGATGGTACGACTGGTACTATTGGTAGTACTAGCTTAACAGGTGAGGATCGCGAAACGCTACGCACGTACATCCGGAGCGTAGACGAGAGGTAATGTAACGAGAGTCTCGCAGCCTCCCATCGGGAATACGTAATACCTCGGCACGAGCCGGCATACTAATTCATGGGGTTGCTTAGTGGTTGCGCAATCGAACCCTGTGCCTAGGTGAAGCTATATCGAAAGTCTGGAAAGGTGAAGCGAGAAGAAAAAGTTAATGGAGGAGTAGAGAATAAAAAGTTGAAAATTTCGTTGGAATTAAGGTCGATCGAGGTCGAGCGTAGGTGGTCGCGATGCGAGTGTATTTCGCGAGGAATTCGCCGGAAGGGAAGGAGACGCTGAGGGGAAGGCGGGGGGGAACGTAGGAAACGGGTGAAAATGGACGGGAGGCGCCAGGGGGCGGCGGAAAGGGAATGAGTGGAACGCTGGAAGCGGAGGAAGCTCGAGCGAACGGAAGTCAAAGAGAACGCCGGAGAGAACGGAAAGGCGCTCCGGGAGCCACGAGGAGGTAGATCCGAGCTGGAGTGAAGACGGGGAGAGAGGAGGAGGTAGCGACGGGACCGGAACCGGAACTCGGAGCGCAGGAACACGGACCGAGTCGGTCGTCGGGCGGCCCCGATATGGCGGAAGCGTCGCGTTTGCCGGAAGTCGCCAAGGAAATGAAACGCCTCACAGCCAGCCATCTAGTCAGCCAGGCTGCCAGGATTTCTGTTCCGGTCTAGGTAGAGTCTCTTCGTTCCACGTTCCTCGGTTAGAACGAGTATCCTCCTTCAGAGTTCTCAGCAGTCTCGTAACCAAAATGGCGTAACTTTCGAGACTCCGTGTCTCGTCCGAGTCATCTTGAAGCTTCTTCGGTCTCTCAGCGTTATCGCTAAGATTTTCCTGCGCGTTAATATTCGTTAAAGCATCGTCTAATGTCTCACGGGTTCTTCCGAACGAGGGAACGATTGTCATTCGTGCCTCGTAGACGGCCATTATTATGTAAAGTAATTTTCCAAGTTTCAAAGTCTCAAGAGATCCAGAGGGTCGCCGCCGTCAGGTCTTATACCAAATTCAATTCACGACGACCACGTCGAAGACAGCTTCTGCGGTAGACTCGAGCGCTCATGAGGATCCACCCTGTACTCTGCGCCATGATACCTGGCTACTGACACAGAGACGCGTCTACTCACACAACTAACTCTGTCTCTGACTAATGACCGATGGCTCGGACGGACGAGTCAATATTCCCTAATGAAAAGTCAGCCGACGTGGACGACTCGAGAAGCCAACCTAGTCGCCCTCGACGCCATGCGTTCCACCAGGAAACATTAGCCTCCTAATGTCTCTTTCCATTGTCCCATGAGGCTACGAGTCTTGTAACACGCAGACACTTCTCCTTCTTCTTCTTCTTCTTCTTCTTCTTCCTCCTCCTTCTCTTCTTCTTCTTTTCAGTTCTCGAGCAACGTTACTTCTCACCTATTCCTACTGGCACCACCTAAGTAGCTTTACACAGGCATTCTCGTTCCAGCAACTTCCAGTGGCGATTCCCAGCGCGCGCTCGCATTAACGATCCTTATTAATAATCATAGTGCAACGGTTCGCGCAACACTTTCTTCCCGTCGCTCTGGCATAACACGTCCGGCTTCCATCAAGGCAAAATGCGTTACGAAACGTTACGTCCTCGGCTTGGAGTCGGTCGACTTTACGAGTTCTTCTTTCCAAATGAAATTTCCGGATCCGGTATCCTGGCAACGGTAACTCGAGGTAGCGGGTCCCATGGATATATGAAAAAGAAAAAAAAAAAAATCAAAATTTCTCTGTCTTCACAAACACGTGTTTTACATACCGACAGTGTCTGGGATACCAAGTACCGAATACCAAAGACTAGGAGTGAACTGTGATTGCTGGTGCACGGGGGCATTTCTGAATAGCAGCAATCCCGTCGCTGGACTCTGTAGAGGAGATTGAACAGGAGTATAAGGACGTGTAGAGCGACGCTCGTGCACGAGACATCAGTTGTTAATGTTGTAGTGTTGGTACTGGCAGCAGTGGCAGTTAGACTATCCGAGTCTCCGCTTCACTGGCCGTGGAAGAGAGAGCGAGAGAGAGAGAGAGAGAGAGAGAGAGAGAGAGAGAGAGAGAGGAGAGCGAGAGAAACCGAGAGAGAATAGGATCGGGTATTAATAGCGAGACTCAGGGGACTGGAAGCCGGAACTGAACAGTGAACAGCGCGCACCTCCTCTGAGAGAGGTCGCCTTATTTATAAGCACAATAACTCGCTGACTGAGATGGAGAGAGACAGAGTGATATGACTAGATGGATAGAAAGAAAGAAAGAATGCGGCCCACGATAAGTTCTCTCTCTTTCTCTTTATCTCCATCCTTCGTGATACTGCTTCTCTTTGGGATTCCTTTTAGCTACTTCGAATCATTGTTTGAGTCTGTCTCTCTCTCTCTCTCTCTCTGTCTATCGTATACCGGAAGAGAAGAGCGTGACAGGTAGACCAAAGTCAGGCAGATTGTGGCACTGAAAGTAAGCAGCAACGCACAGTGGGTATCCTCGAAACGTCAAACAATCATCCGGACCACTCGGGCTCTCAGTTTCTCAGCTTCCGAGCTTCTGGACCTGATGGATCGTGATCCGAGAATAGAGCCAAGAGAGGGAGACTCGCGGAAGACGCATCGGGATGGTTTCCTCGACTTCCTCGCGCTCCTAGAGACAGTATCGACGGCGTCCTCGACGTCTACGCCCAGCGTCCATCCGCTCGTGGGGAACCTTGAGCCAGTACTGCTAATAATTCTTGAGACGAGGATCGATTGGCATCACTGTCAATAAATCTTGATGACAGAGAGTATATACGTGACCAGGTGAAAGGGTACCACCAAATCGTTTAAGCGGGAGGGAAGAAGGGGAAGCATTCCGAAAATAAATTCCTATCGTATAGAGAAGCACGATAACGCACAATTCCAAAATCCCATGTAGAAGCGCGCCGATTCGGTTGATAATTTATCTATCTCCGAGAGCGCTTGTTGACATCAGTCTTGTACTAATATTGACTCACGGAAGCGAGATTGCCAGCGGTTACAGGGCGTGCGTGGATCCTATCCGTCAACGGGCCAGTCGGTCGACCCAGGAGCGATCAGCGAACCCCACCTATTTACCAATAAAATTATCCAGCATTAATTTCTATTAATCTTTAACGTCACTCTGGACCGTCTTCAAGGAACTGACGTAAGGTCAAGTCCGATATCTGAGAGTTCTCGACTGCTCGACTCCTGCAGACTCGATCCTAACTACAGCTCTCGTTGCACGTCGAGGACCGTCGCTCTTGCGTCCCGACGACGATAAATCAGCGTTGCACAACCAGCCACTGATTTATATCGCAAGCAGTGTTGTTGACCTACGCCTTTTCTTTCGAGACTCCCGCCTTCGCCTCTTGTACGCTGCCACTCTCCCTTGCAATTTAGATAGCAGCATGTATTCTCTATATTTCTTCTCTTGTCCCACTCCGCTCTGCCATGACGCTCCGACGACTCCCGGCGGCTTCATCGAGATTCCTTGAACAACGATTCGTAACGACTGGTCGATCGAGAAGCCAAACGGCAGTTAGTCCCGCGTCTTTCGGCGCGTTCTCATGGAGCGACAATGAGAATCAACGGTCCCGTGCTAAGGTACGATGGAATAGAACGGGAGCGTGAACGCATTCGTTTGGATTGTGATCTCTGAACTGGATACGCTGGATATATAGGTGCCTGATCCAAGGCTGGGGAGGGACGCCGATAAATATGCAATTTATATCTTACTTGCTCCGAACGCTGGCATTGCATCAGCGACACTTTCGAGCATTAGCATGGAGCATTGTTGCGTGCAGGTACACGCCTCTCTCGAGAACCGAAGCGAAGCGAGGTTAGGTTCTTTCCTTAAACCCTCTCCTCGACTCTCCCTGGTAAACCAGACAAATTTTCATTCTCCCTTCTGCCCCCGCATCATCGCCACCCTAAAATCCAAACCTGTCTCACGTTCACCCACTTGGGGGATCCAGGAAGATACCCCAAGGAAGTTCCATCGGCGTCTCGACGTTGGCGTTCCGGACGATCGTGCTGCTCCACGTTAGATAACAACAGGAAGCCACACGGTTGCATAATATCGGTGGCAAGATTGCGCAACCGATACTTTACCGCGCTCCTCGACTCCACCAACTCAACCTGGTCTACCACCACCACCACCACCGTCTCCTCCTCCTCCTCCTCCTCCTCCTCCACGCTAAAGGCTGATATACCGATCTCTCTGTAGAACGACCAGAGCAAGGTGGAATCGTACGGTTCCTCCTGTTAACAATAATCTTTTTTTTTTCTTCTTTATCTTTTTTTATTTCCTCCAAAGGAGTCGAGTCATTTCGTTGAAGCGTGTCTCGCGCTGCCAGTGTGACGAGTATGTGAAAAGAGGTAAGTGGCCGATGCCAGGGAAGCGCTTACCGATGCATGTATCCATGTAGAGACCAGAGAATATACCCGCCTGATTCCTTTCCTATTCCCATGTCTACTTCGCCCGTACACACCTCTGCGTTCGTACGTGCCTTCAGCCATTTGTATTTGTAGAGGGCAAGCGAGCGAGCGACGATCGGATAGGAAGACGAGAACGAGCGGAACTGAGGTTCGCGGAGCTTCCTTTCCTTCGGACATGCTTCGCTGATTCGTTGTCCTCTCCCACAGGCCTTCCCACCGATGACGAGACGCTACCTGAAATTACGATATAAATATAGGCACGATAAGACGCCATAGCGACCTTAGCTCGGTCGATAATCGAGTCACGATACAAAAATTTCTATGAAATTAAAAATTCAACTCTCCTCTTGCTTACCAGAGCGCACACCCAGTCCATGGAATGACACCATTTTCGACGCACCTACTTCCGAGTGTCGTTTTCTTTTCTTCCTTCCTTCTCCTATCACCTGTTCCATGCCATCGCTCTGTTCTTCTTCAGCTTCCATGCTCCTTTATTATCTTTTGGACGCCGGGTCTTACTTGCGTCATTTACCTTACCCCTCCGCACTCCTTCCACTCCGCCAGTCAGTCCTCGCCGTGGAAAACGACAAAATACAACGCACGATCGATCAACGTAAGCCTCGATCACCTCCAGGTCCAATCGCTGCCCAGCCTAACCGATTTTCAGGCGCCTTTTACGATCTCTTGCGTAAGTTGACCGAGTTTCTCTCCGATAGGCGATAACGCGCTTATCCCGTTCAAGATAATCAAAATTCTGTCGTTCATCCATTTTAAACAATTTGTACTATCAGTCTTTGTCATTTACGAAAGACTAGTTTTTTTTTTTTTTTTTTTTTTTCACCAACTAAATTAATACTTGCCTGGAGTCCACTTTTTTTTTCAAAAAAAGATATCACCTCTTAAGAGGTAATGCCAAGGGTTGTTGATTACTTATATTTGTTACTACTGCCATTAGCAAGCTCCTAATACTTTCGCTACTAGAATTTACTAGCTGGAGAAAGTGTCCCGGTACTAATATTAATGCGTGTACATCAGGTACGCATGTGGCTTAGTGTTACACGTGTTACACATGCTTCTTATATAATCGCTTGCGGTATGCTCTCGCAGCGAAGCACGTTCGTTACCGAGCAGGAGGTAACCTAATTTTGGCCACTGCATTGAATTCGGTCTTGCTCGAAGTACGATGTAACCTTTGAACTCGTACGCTTTTATAACTCTATTTTTTGACTTTACTTACCTGCACGCTGAGAATGCCGCTAAGAATCGTCAGAGTAAATCGAACCGTGCATACAATGGGAATCATCGCTCGGCCGCTCACTTGCTTACTTGCTCGCTTTCCGGCCAAGGTTTACCGGCGCGACTCAACTTCCGGGAAACGACGATCGACTGTAATTCGAGTTGCTCGAAGAAAAGAAGAAATAAAAAGAAAAATATTAGCATGAAATTTGATTCGTTGCAATAACGATAATCTGAAATCTCATCTAATGGAAATGATAGAAGAATCGAAGGGGAGGTGGTACTAAATCAAAAGCTTGTACGAATTTAGTAAATTTTGACGAAAAAAAATTTGAATACAACGAATCGAGACTAACGAGCGTTTATGAATTTCCATGGTAAGCTTCATAGGCTATTTTGATCTTGGAAAAAGAAAGTTAAGTACCCAAGACAATCACAATGACGATTAGGATGTTATTTGAGCGACGCGAACACTGAATTTTCCAAGCTATAGAAAACGGACGCGAGCGTCATAGTCTGGAAGACGTTGTTGGGGCCCGCGAAAATATTTGCTCTCGGTTGAAGCGTCGGCTGATAAATATAACCAGGGTAACGATACGTACGCCAGCAGCACGCATTGTCTTGTTCGCAAGAGGAATAGTATGCGTGTGAATATACTGTGAAGTCTTCGATAATATTTCCAAGAGAGGGAGGATACGTACACAAGAAGCTCGACGACGCAACGGATCAGAGTCGTTGGGAAGTCGAAGGAATTGTGGAATTACGATGCCGTCATCGGGTAAGGTCTACCTTCCTTTCATCACCTCCTCACCACTTCCTTCCTGCCTGCCTAACAGACTGACTCGGCTGATGTTTCGCACGCGAAAATGACTAACGCTTCTCCAAGTAGTTTGGAATTACGCGTTCACTTTAACCGCGAACGGATGAATCTCCGCGTAACCCGCCATTTTGAATAAGTACAATGACTCGAGAGATAAGGAAGAACTGGAAGACTGGAAAATACCTAGAGAGCGACAGGGTTGATGGAAAATGGACTTCGACAGGTAGGAGCGCTGGATTCGTATTGGTGTTACTTTCTTGTCTACGGGAAATCCTGGTACTCTTGTACGACTGTGCACAGCCTTCAGGAAGCCATAGAGTACGTCGCTGTTGGCAGAGATTGACGGGCCGGGATAGAATTTTCGAAAAAGAAACTAACAGGGTGTTCCATTTATTTCTCTTAGACTTTCCACGTACAGTTACTGCTAACGTTGTGCATCAAATACGTTTAGCTTCACTGCCACGTGGACTATTCGCGATCCCGTAGGATGTCTTTCCAAGGATCTACGAGGATAACAGAGGAGCTAGGAGTTTCGTTAGTTCTCGCTGGGACAGTTTGCCGCCCTAAGTTAGTGTTGTTTCTGTGGCTTATCGGCCATCCGGACTATTCAGGATTTCCCCTTTGGTCTGTTCTTCGGATGCCGATTACGTCAACTGTTTTACCAGGAGACAAAGCACGAGGTTGCTGTCGGTGGATATTGCTCAAAGTGAAAGAGAAAAAGAAACAGTAGCCGCAAAACGGAATTGGAGAAGCGTATATACGTACGTCATGTCCAATAGGTAAAGCCAACTACTTGGATTCGATGAGTCACTCCCTGTTTGCAACGCACGAAAAGACCGGACAGAGACAGACTCAGGGTCGGGAGATGGGGAAAGAGGGAGAAGAAAAAAAGAGAGAAAGGTTGACTGCACAGTATAAAGAATTTCGCAGACGGAAAGGAATTCATCCACAGGAAAGAAGGTAACTGATTCATTTTTTTTTTTATAACTTCTATATATGACACAAAAATATGATGGCCATTCCAAACGCGTAAATGCTGAGGAATCTAACTGTAAAAAGAAATAGCCAATTTGGACAGCTTGATTTACACAGCTGGCCGATTACAATTTTCGAGGTTTTACAGAATTGCAGAGCTGCTTGTATGTGTGCTTCTAGATTATGTAGAAAGATATTCTACAAGCTATACGCGACACGGAATGACGCTCGTGCACTTATGATTCACTAATCGTTCTTTACAGTTCCAATTAAGTACCGCTTACTCCTTTCTTTGGGTTATCGTTAAGCGAAATCTATATATTGTTATCGGAAAACAAATCTTTAAGGATTCCATACCGATCGTGTACATCAATGTGAAAGTACTCGACTATGAGATAACGGGTAATGCGTTACAAGCTAATGGAACAACCTGTACGACTTTGTACAGTTTAAGCAGCTGGAATTATAGTAAATCGAAGTTCAATATGACCAATTTTGTCAAATGGAAAATGTATACGTGGATAAACATGGAATCTTCTCATTAAACGGTAAAAAATGTCTGCAATCATCCGCTTACACCATATCGATATGATTTCGCAAATTTGTATTCTCTTTATCGCGTCGTACTTTATGCCAGAAAAGTAATAGAATTTTCTATGAAAAGCATGATCCTTACCTTTTTATGAAATTGTGAAAAAAGTTTGCAAGAAAAGTCGACCTGCTTGCATGATCTTTTCGTGGGAGTACAGATTGGCTGTAAAACGAGTATGAATAGTTTTATTTGTTCCTGAAAAAAAAAAGTCTCAAGCCCCTCTCTCTCTCTCTCTCTCTCTCTCTCTCATCTCACCCCTCTGACGGAAAGCTGGGTGGAGTGCGAGAATCTCACACTTGTTGCAGGTCTCTCCTCCCAGCCTGAGCCAACTTTTCTCGTGAACGTCTTACGTGAGGAGCTTGCGAGAGCCGCTACTACTTTTTACGGCTGTGAAGATAACCGGGAGCCAAGTGCCTCGTCGGCGACGTGTCCATCGGTCTAGGATCCCTTCTCCGGGTAGACCTGCACACGTGGCGAGTGGTAAGTATCGAAGAAGGTGTGGATGGAGGAGGGAAGAGGACACTTGGAAAACCTTGCGCCACCTTCGAACGTTACGTCATCCTGCAGCGACGGAGACGCTTCTCTTCGAGATCCTGGATGGCTCGGCAGTGCAGGCCACTCCGGTGTTGCAGAAGAATGCCGTGTAATGATGCTGCGCTCACGGCGGGACGCTCCTGCACATCCGGGACGAAGACTGCCTCTGACTCTACCATTTGTGCCTCCGCCACCTCCACCGACCACTCGCTGCAGTCCTCTTGCAATGACTCGGGAACTGAACTGACTGTGAGAGCAAGAGCAGGGAATGAGTCTTCTGCGAGAGAGGATTGGACCGAAAGAGGAGGCTGTGGTGGGTGAAGAGCTTCTTTATTTATTTTTTTTTCCTTATTCTTTCTTCCCTTCGTTTTTCTCTGTCTCTTCCTTCTCTTCGATCTTCCCCTCTCGGGATCAACCGAAGGCAAGAAGAAAACTTACCAAAGTTCATGCCATGCTCTTCGATCGAGCACTATCATCTTCTCTTAATCTTCTTTTCTTGCATCTCATTTTTTTTTTTTCGTTTTATTATCACCGCAGCATCGTCATAGGCACATGCAAGCAGAGACCGGAAATGCTTGGAGGATGGAAGGAAGGATGTTTGCGTTCCTGTTGATCTTGCTGGGCAGAGACAGTGGAAGCGAATTGCTCGGAGGCACCTTCGAGAATCTGAATGATTGATGGGTTGCGACGATAAGGCGTCGCCGTCGGCGTCGTCATGTAATCGACGACGTAAACCACGACGATCTCACCACGGAAAGCCACGTTGAGTCGCGTGATCGATCGCGACAGAATCGAGGTGAAATGAAGTTTCTTCGAGCGTTGTTTGGATTTCGAATGTTTCCACCGGGCGTCGGGACGTCGACGCGTCGGCGTCTTTGCGGTTTGCTGCGATTTCTAATTGGGCAATGCAATTTCCTTCCTTCGCTTGGCTCCGCGAGAAATTCCACGTTGCGCAGTAACCGTCTCGGCTGTGTGTATTGCTCCACCGGGCGCCGCACGGCTTGGCGCTCTTTGAAACGCGCAAAAGAAAATGTCTCTTTGAAGAGAAGAGAGAAGGAGCACAGGTAATCTTCGATAGCAATAGATCAGCGAATGATACAGTTAAGCTACGAACATGCGAGCTGATATGAAACGTGACAAAAATTTTATTTAGCTTCCTAATATTTCAAAGATAAACCTGAGACGTCATTCATTTATCTTAAAATCCATATCGCTACAGAATCGCGTTCGCTGAAAGACTTTGATACTACCTGTAATTCAAAAGCCACATTGAAGTAATTAAATGCCAAAAAAAATGTATAGAATATCATCTACAAATTCTATTCTGAAATTTTTAAATCCCAAGGCCAAAGTCTTGTTTTCCCTGGTCAAATTATCCAATTGGCAACGTTTATCGTTAGTAATTAAAAAACATTGTTCCCTTCTTGATAAGAACTAACGAGTCTTGTCTTGACCTACTGGTCGAAATTCTTTAAAACAGACACCAGGATTTTAATAAAAGAAATTAATTAATGCCAAACTAATTGGTCTGTTTGCCCAGAGATTTACCACCTAGGATGACCAGCGACGTACCTACGCTGCTTAAAGCGTATTACCTGCTACCTACAACCTACTTAATTTCTACTACCTACACCAACCCCACGACAGGTGGTTGTTAAAGGGAGGCGAGCGGAGGTACACGTCGAAGGGTGTGAGCCCCGTGAGCTGCAGGTATGCGACGC
This sequence comes from Trachelus iudaicus, assembly GCA_030142595.1. NCBI lineage: Eukaryota > Metazoa > Arthropoda > Insecta > Hymenoptera > Cephidae > Trachelus > Trachelus iudaicus. The sequence continues at coordinate 31,361 of JARQTH010000075.1, read as the reverse complement.
TCAAAAGGTCACCAAGTGAATTCCCAATGGAAGCCCTCGAAACGTCGGAATGGTAGGAACGCGAAGAAGGGGAGGAACCGGATAAAAGGGAGAAGGAAGGAAAAGGACCAGAGAGATCGGAGGGTCCAAGGAGATGCCCGAGCGGGCGCGTAATGTCCCGGATAAACGTGGCATTAATCATAGAGGAGCAGGTAGTCCCGTAGAAGTCCCAGCGACGCCCACGAGAATATTTTTTTTCTCACACGCGTCGGCACAATAGATGGCGCATCGGACGACGCATCGAGGGATCCTTTCGGCTTCGAAAAGTTACGAGCCGCTGTACGATGCGGGGTCTGCTACTTTTTTCTCGTCTTTTCTTTTCTCTGCTTTTTTTTTCATCTCTTTTTTTTTCCTCTTTCAGCCTCTTCCGCAGGAATCGAGCGACGCGGACCCTCTCGGAGGGCCCGGTAAGGCCCCGCCAGGGTCCTTCGTTCGTCGCCCACCAAAGCGAGGTGAAGCGATCCGCTGCCAAGGAGAGGAGGAGGGAATGTGATGGAGAGAGAGAGAGAGAGATGGAAGGTGCGAGAGAGCAAGGAGAGGAGGAGGGACAGGTAGCTCAGGACGCCCACAAACCTGTTTTACCTGTTATGTCCTGGCAGCCTGGCTTATGAGCCTCGGAACTCGCTCTTGCTGTCTCTCTATAGATACGTTTACGTTTACCTTCATCCACGTGAGTCTCCGCGCATACTCAGACTCTTATGGCTACCGTTGGTGTAGGTGCAGGCTACGCTTTTTTTCCAGGAAACTCTCCTAAGGGTACCAACAGCCTAAATTACTGCAGAACCAAAGCACCCAGGATTCAGACGAGGATTTTTTCTTACCAATTCTTCCTCAACTACCCTTCCGGGTCTTAGAGCTTCCGGTGTTCAGTAGCGGCTACGTCCGTTCTACGAGGTACGACAAGTCTTATTGTTTTCATGACCGATAAGATACTTGGTGAATTTTAATTGGCTGTTCCGTAGAAATCTCGAATACCCGTAGACGACGCCAGCGACGTCATTGGCGTCTTCGCGACGAGATTAACGACGCGGACCTCGAAGCTCGCTTCTACTATCTAAAGCTCGGCTAATTTTAAAAGTCGTCTCGACGTCCTCTGCTTCCCCTTGCGGCGGCATCTCTATCGCGTGGCTGTCGGAAGTTAAACAACAACTTGGGAATCGCCCCCTTTGCCACTTCGTTCCTTTAATTCTTTGACTTCTTCTTTTCTACGTGGCAGCAGCATCCGTCTCGACGACATCAAAATCTATCAACAGTGCTGGGATGTTCACCGGGACTCCTTTGGTCTCGTGACTCAAATTTTCTTGACTCGAGTCAACTCGAGTTGGCTCGGCCTGCCTTTTCCTGGGAGAACGCACGACGGACTGCGCCAGCAGCCCGGGCTCGTGGTATCGCGTTCTCGGATACATTTAATTACTTGAATTGTTTCCAGCCATATAATGAACTCGTCATTATCGGAGATGGGTCAGAGTGTCAAAGATTAACCGAGATTGGGAAGCCGCACCAATATAAAGTTCTCTTCTTTCTTTGACTCTGTGCGGGAAGCAGGTGTTGCGAAATTCGAGAACGCTCGGTGGAATCTTTGAAGCTGCTATCTTCTTTCACTCTTCAGCTCCACACTCGTCCCTCTCTCGCCCGGGCATCGTGGGACCAAAGAATTTGAGTTCCTGAATTATCGTGATTATCCGTATCTCTGATCCGATCGATAATAAATCGATTCCACGTCTGCCAGAGATGAGCGAGCGATCGTTTTACGGAAAGCGACGCGAAAAAGAAGTAGAAAATTACAAAGACGCCCAACTATTGGCACTTTGACTTTGCCTCGGGATGGCGATAACGCCTCCGGCGAGAGTTTGCCGGGAGGAGGCGAAAGGAGGTGCTCTCGAGAACGACCAGTGGAGGGATTTGTTTGCGCTTGGGCCAAGATTACGGGAGATTATCCGGGGCTGGTAGTTCGTACTCGGTCAGGTCAATAATAACGCTGTCGAATTTCACCGCAACCGTGTCTACCCGGGACGAACTTTTGTTTCGGTACCGGCTGCTTCCTTAGCGTTGGAACGATGAGTTTCCCTATTTACAGGTTGACCAGGACAATATATGCCGGACAATGAGTAGCGTAAAACCAAAGTCGACAACTCGCAGTCCCCAGGGGGTGCACAGGTTCCGCTTCTGGTCAGCATCAGGATGAATCGGTTAAACCGGGTGAACGAGACGGGAACCATTTTGAAATTATCCCGAAAAGTACTGAACCCACCTGGTGGTCAGTTAAAATTTTCAAAGGAGTCCCTGAGGCCTCCGTGGCGCTTGTTATTGATGACAGTAAATATTTACAGTGTGACGCCGAAGAGGATGAGCCAAGGAGTGCCTCCCCGAGAGCTGGACAAGACCGACTAATAGGAGAAATAGGTCTTAAACGGTATAAGCGTTATGTTATTGATGTTTGGCCAAGCTAAATTTTATTATGCAGAGCCGCTAACGCTCAGAATTCTTACTGGCTTCGCTGCTACCGAGACTCGAGACATTTTTCTCGATAACCTTCACCGACGTAGTCGTCACTTCCGACGCTGCCACTACCATCGGCATCGCTTTCCTATCTCGGGAATTCCTTCATCGTGGGCGAGCGATCATCGGAATCACGTACATACGCCGTAAAGATATGTGCGTGCATAAGTACGTGTCAAGGCGTTACGCGCAGTTGATAACCAGTCTACGTAGTCGCTACGACAACGCGAGGAAGTCGTTCTTCTGTACGGAGGAGTTCATAAAAGAAGCAGCAACCGAAGTTGTTTCTATTATAGAAATCAAATGAACCGGGTAACTTAGGTCGTTGCGTTTGGCCTGAATATCCTTGTACGGTAGCTACTGTAAGAGTGGCAGTGGCCAAAAAAGAAGGCCGTGGACGGAGTATGAAGATGGACCAGTGACGAAGATAGTAGACAAGGAAGGAAAGTATCGCAGCCAAGAGTCTCCGTAGGTGAACAATGCCTGGCGTTTGCCGCTGATGTCTTCTCCGTCAGTATGAGGAAGCTACGAGGAAGTGGGTATCCCCACTTTGCCTGATACTTGCGTCCTCTTCCCCGCTGTGCCGACTTCGACTATTTCCCTTCGGCGCGGGCGACCTCGTCCAATCAGCGTAAGCGATTCTTACGGGGAGCCAATGGCGGCCTCTCTTGCCGTTGCGTCGTCTGCCTAGCGGCATGGCGGTGCGAAGGGTAGTGAGCGCAACCTTCCTTCCACTCGGCACTTCCTAAAGCCACGGCAACGGCACACCAGGGTGACGGCTCGTGGCTCAGTCGCTCGCTATCCTCGAGACGTGACGGTACATCGTGCCGTGCCGTGCCGTGGTTCTGCAGTCGTGCGCGGCGAGCTCAGTCGTTTAGAGTACGTTACCTCGAGTCTTTCTTTCCTGGTATCTATTTGAATGTTTAATTGTTGCTGCTCGCGTGTGCCGACGTTCCTCAAAAATACGCAGAGGACTGCGTAACGCGAGATTAACGGACCCGCGTATACATACCGGCGATAATATTAAAGAAAACACAGTGCTCGGAGGGACGTTCGTTCTACATTTGCATAGTGATCCTTATTTTGCTGTTTTGCGAAATTTTTCACTGTGATATACAGATCACGCGCGCAGTTGCGTTGTAAACCGCGAACGCGCGAGACACCGATATACGTATCTTCACGTGCTTCGCTCCTCGTCGAGTACGACGAGTGCAGGAGCAACAGCACTGCAAAACGACAACGTGGAGGACTATCGTGTCACGACGAAGACGTCGTCGCTAACGCGAAAGGATTATCGAATCGGCGGTAAAATCAGTGACTGTCGCAAGTTCTGTGAATACTTGACCAATGAACTGTGGAAAAGTGGAGGTTTCCTCGAGCGGCGTGTGCCAGTGATATTTGTGGAGGATTTACGTGGATAAAGGTAATTGCCAAGCATCATTTTAACCTTATAATTTTTTAATAAAACAAGATCCTCCACTATCCGAAACTCTCACGGTCTGTAAACAAACGCACGCATCCCTGATGCATGGATGCATCCGAGCTGCATTCTTCGTGCATTGTTCCTTGACATTCGTGAATCACTGCTGCTGGAGTCTTGGGTAATTTTTCTTTATTGACTGACGTAATAATTTAGACGACACTAGCACGGAATACATTAACGTAGAAAGACTCTTCTCGGCTTCGCTCGTGCCTGCCGTCAATATAAATTTTTCTTTCTCAATGTCAATTCCTCGCTCTTCCATTATACCGTGACCGTCGAAGTACGGTTGGTAAAATTTCGAAAATTCCGAAATAAATCTACCGCCCCAGGCATCACGGCTAATTTGTTTATGTGCCTCGGGGTACGGGGTTAAAACGTGCATTAGCATACAAGGATAAGAGTGCCAGAAAGATTTCCATAGCTTCTGGCGCGTAAACGTGCCATCGAAAACATCCTGAAGCGCCGATCTCGAAATTCCTAATCGAAGTGCGCCACTTTCGTCACAAGTCGCGATCGAATTAAGTATCGATTAAGGAATCGCTTACTGGCCTAGGCTTTACTTCGAACTTCATCGTGGACCTATAATGTTTACAAGCCCCACTAGGAAGCATTGGTGCTCGTACTCCTACTGGGACTAACCAATCCTGAGTAAAAGTAGATGCCTACCTACCTACCTATCGGACCAGTCAGCCTTTCAGCTACCCTTTGTTGGCTGCACTGCCATCTCTTGGCACTTCATCGTGAGGATACTTGGGTTCTCCTTGACGGTAAAGCCGGAAGCGTTTTGCGATGCACTTTAATTTCTTCTTCTTTGAAACAGCCTTATCTCGCTCTCCTCTTCCTTTTCACTGGTAGAAAAGCGGTAAAGGACTTCGAGCAACGATGCTTTACCGGGTAAATGCTGGTAAATAGTAAAAAGCCGAGTAGAAGAAATCCATAACCTAAAGAAAGAATACAAACCTCCTATTAGTAGAAAAAAGAAAAAGAAAACGTCGACCATTATATGACTGGTTAACGATGACGGTCAATGGCTTCCGTTATCACCAAGGGAACTATCTGACTGTCGCTCGCCGTGTCTTGGATCGAATTGCTATCGCGGGTGTCGGTGTATCGATCGACCTTGCCTGAATTCCGACGACCCTCCGTTTCGGCTTACCTTAAGGGAGATAATGTAGGGGCGGCTTCGAGGGTTGAAGGGCGCGAGAGAGAGACAGCGCTAAGCTGATGCCCGGAGGCGGAAGGAGCCCTGGTAGGCGGGAGAGAGGGACCTTTGAAACGTAATTCTGGCAGGCCGGAAGAGCCGGAACCCGGAAGCCAGTGGAACTAAGGCACAGAAGGGTGGATCCTCGCAACTAGGGTTAGGGCTTCGGCGCCTCGGGCGTCGTTAAGATCGAGATAGTACCCGGTCTTTTCGTGCTCAAATATTTATTTCGATAAGAAATTTCACCATCTAGCGCCACCTACGTTTCCGTTTTCAATGTGGTATCCATTTTTTTTAATCCTCTCCCCTCTCTCTCGCTTTACACGCTTCAACCCCTTCTCACCATCTTCGCGAGTTTTCGTTCCCTTAGCCCTTTCTCTCGATCAAAGACCGTTACCACCAGAGTCTGGAAACTTTTGATACCCGCGCCCTTATCTCGCCTCGTTGAAAGCCATTAGCCAAATCTCTTCTTAAGAAGGCAAGGGATGGCGGCGGTGACGGCTTCAGGAAACACGAGAAAAGAGTAACGCTTTCGAGGAGGGGAGGAATACGGTGGAGCAGTCCCTGTGGGAGGGGATGTCAAAGTGACTTAAAGGGATGCGTGCTAAGAGGAGGCGGAGTGAAGGGGGGGAGGCTGCGAACTTTTCGACACCGAAAGCTCTGATCATAAAGGGGGTTCCGCGAGTGTAAGTTGAGGGTGAAAGGGAGTTTGTCCTGACGCAGCGCACACGTAGTATGAACAGTGCTCCAATAATCCCCTTCCCCCATCCTCTCCCTAACCAGTGTCTCTCAATCGCTTCCTCCTTATCGTCATCGTGCTCCTCGTATCCGTCGCGGTCGTGCGTGCGGACACATCGGTGAGGTCGAAGGTGCAAGGTCGTGACACCGGACGGAAATAGACGTCGGGAGGGGAGGGTGTGTCGACTTGCGATGTATACTTTGGTAGATCGCAGCCAACTTCAGTCGATTTGCGAACCTCTTGAAACTGGAAAGAATATATATATATAATAGCTATGTATATATATATATATATATCAATGGTATAATCCTATATCTTACATGTTGGGCCATTAAACGTATACTGTATTTCTCTATCGACGTATCACAGCGTCAGTACGAGTGTACCGGACACGATTCGCCTTGGCGAAAGGTTTTATGCAAGATTACATGTCCGCCTTACTCCTGACAGTCTTGAGCCCGGAGAGCGTTTGCCTTTCCTGGTCTTCGAGACGAAGGGGCCCAGCGGACCGGAAGCAGGGCCGACCTCTCGAAGTCTCAAGAGGCTCCGCGGCTCTTTTTCTCGTCTTATTCTCCTTTTGACCGCTTCTCTCCGGCTCGAACGAAAAACGGAGCAAAGTGTAGGGTCGGGATGCTGTGAAGGAGCGAGAGAGATGGAGGATGAGGAGGGGAAGGGGGAGAAAGGATGGATGGCATCCGGTCCGCCGTAGTCGGAGAATGTAGCCCGACTCGAGAGAATCTCCTCTGTCTCCGGGTTTCTCTTCTCGCTTCTGCCATCGGTACAGATGCACGCACGTATGCGTATACGCGCGTCACCTCCACGCACGCACGCGTGCATTCCTCTTGGTCGGATAACTATTATTACGAATTGGATCCGGGAGGTGGGGTTACCACTTCGTACGGGTGTACCTTTGGACTAGGTACTCCGTGTCCCAGGTTCCTACTAGCTGACGTCGCGGTGGTCCGTTCCTAACCTAAAATGTTTGACGAGACTCGGCGACGCGACCTCACGCAGCATATCCCCCTCCCCGTCGGCTACTGTATTATTCTTATGAGCTCGTGCAGTGTGTCTGCTGCGACGTCCGCCCGTTCTATTATTGTACACTTCCTACTGGCATATTTATACCAGACACAGATTCGTGTTCCTGATACCGGGCTATCCTCCTTCTACTTCCACCACTGGCGAACCACGCTCCGCTTTGGGTTCCGTCTACGTATCTCGATTTAGAACCGGACGAACCGTTGGGACACTCGAGGTCTCATCCTCCGCCACCTCCGACAACCTTTGTCTATTCTTCTTGGCATTGTCCCTATATACCTGTCGCTTTCTGATTGCTTTTGGTCGTACGTAGGGTCGCTTGGCATTCTATACTCAGCGGGTGGGAATGGCCGCGAGGCACTATGGGCAGACGGAGGACGGATCGAGGGACCTCCGGGGACACAGTGGACTTTACGGTGTCAAGACGATATTACAACTGACAGGATTTCCCGGACTGTCCATTGTATTCTCGATGGGATTAATTTCGGGCGTTTTCATGCCAAGTTATTCCTGAACCGTTATTAGTTCCATCGCGTTTATCGACCTGGGATCGTTTCATTGTATCGATTTTCCCGTAAGGGTATTTTCGGAGGGTATCTAGGGTTAGCAGGTACACGCGAGAGAGAGAGAGAGAGAGAGAGAGAGTCTCCCTCTCTTGGAATTTAACCTTATCCCATAGTGGGTTCGTGCAATTAACTTTGTTAGTTCCCCTCGCGGACTCGAGGTGGCGCCACTGAACTTCTATTAACGTCTAACAACTCGAACCGCTTACGTTCATGCCGTTCAACTAACTTCTACCATTCCTGTAAACTTCTACTGAGATTTAAAGAGCCATTTCGAGAACGCTACTTCCCGGAAGTACGTAGTCCCATTTTCACTTGGATATCCGAATTCATCCATCTCCTGCCGGCGTGGCCTTTCTTCGCCTCTAACTTTGTCGCTGGGAGCGAAGAAGCGACGGAAGACTTGGCTTTGGCGCAGAACTTCCGTGACTCGTAGTCATTGAGGATTCCCCATAAAAGACGCATGACGGACGTCGATGAACGCTGTCTCTGAATCGCGTCCGTGAAAACCGGTCGGGTGACCAGGCTTCTTCGGTTCCACGTCTCCTCGTGGCGATTTCGATGGAACGTTCTGCTGCCGGTGCGTTTACATCGGCGAGACGGAAACGCGTAAACGGCTCAATTAAGCCGCCGGCAAAAAGACTCGCGATCCGAAATGTTTCTCTGGTACTTTTTGCAAGGGCCGGCCGCCGATCCACTCGAGGAGTAGCCAAGGACGAGGGGAGCAAGAAGAAGGAAGGAACGACCGAGGGACCGCGAGGGGGCGAGGGGAGGAAAAAGGGCCAAGGGATTACCAAGTGCAGGGATCGAGTCGACCAGGCAGGTTTTAGGTCTGGACCGCGCGCTCCTTACGACTCGTTCCCATGACGAGAAGCTGGTGCCGAGTGACGAGGGTGAACCGGGCTTTTTATCGACTTCCGGTCGGCGTTACTTGCATGCACGTGCACCGCCAGTCCTCTCTCACTGCTCTCTTTGTGGGGGCCAGTGACGCTCATCCATCCTCGAAAGGAACGAACGACGCGTAACAGGTTGTCCAATTCAAATCTCGCAGACCTCACGTGTCTTTTTCAACAACTGTTTACGACCTCCGTCTATCACTTGCCTCGGGTGCCAGCCATTCTGACGCCGTTGATCTCCACCTCCGTGGATTAATGGATGCTGAGATACCTGGACCACGTATCCTCCTGACAAGTGAAATCCGACGGGATCAGCTTCCATGAGTATTTCTATCGCCACTTCATCTTCATACTGATTGGACCAGGTTATCAGTGAGGTTATGGGAGTGTCCTTAGAACGTTCGATGGAGGTGTAACCGACGAAGATGGAGAATCGGAAGAGCACAGACCTTATCTGGTGCTCCGGCACGTAATAACGTGAACCAGCGAACAGGCAGGCAGGTGCCCTCGGGCTATCAGTACGAAGCCTGGAGGTCACTGACACGTCGTTGGAGCCTTTATCAGCTAAGCCATACACGACGCACATGGTGTACGTCCCCGTTCACACGTGGCCACTCCACGCCCCCATTATATTTCCTGATTCGAGACTTTTAACGTCTCACTCATCATCATCGTCGTATAATTCGTTCCTTTCTCGGTTCGATTTTCAACGTGAGATTTTTCATGAACCGACCATAGATTTCCTTGGGCTCAAAGTCGCCAACTGCCGTTATGAATTGTACGCGCAATATGGCCGTCTGGCTCTTACTGCCTTGTCTCGCCTATAATGCGGATATAAAATTGGAGCGTTTACTTCGCGACGGAAATGAACGACGGCGATAAATTCCGACCGTTATGAAAGACGGCAATTCTACTTCCTGCTTCCTTCCTTTATTATTTTACCTCTGTGTCACTTACTATCGCACGGCCTTTGTCCTGCCTCCATGCACCTCGGGCGATCGCGCTAATCCACTTCCGTGTGTCGTGCGGCCGTCTTATCGCCTGTCTTGGATTTGCCGATCTGGACGGCCGAACAATGCCCAACGTATTCCAAGCAATTTCAGCCGATCCCACCGTCGCCAATTGATTCCTCGCCGGGTATTACTTCATTATCGATGTCGGTTAGGTTAGGTTCTTGGCCAGCCCCAACTTTTATATTCTACATATTCTTTTTTTTTTTTTTTTTTTTTTTTTTTTTTATAATAATACACATATCTTTGCGTGTCTCGCAGTTCCTCCGCACAAAATTACCGCCCGTCTCTGGTGTCACTTTACGGCCTTTTTGTTTATTGTTGACTCGCGGGTTATCGCGTTACGCCACCGCGGCGCCGACGCCTTGCAAAAATCCAGTCTGTACTTCGCTTGCTTCGCTCGCAGCGCAGCCGCTTGATATTCGGCGTCTAATAATTATCGGGACAGACGTCCAGCTTAACCGTTTTCGATCTCTTTACTCTATCTCCGTTACTCCTTCGCACTTTTAATCTCGCTTCGGAAGAATTACTGTCTGATTATTAGAACTTCGACAAGTCACCGGTGCACGGAAACCCTAGAGGTATTACGTTACGATGACTTCGTGCATGCAGCTCGGTCGGTACAAGGTAGTTCAGTCGGTCCCCGTCGCTGCATTACCGACAGTTAGTCTCTGTTTACCCGCGCAGTCCTTCAGCCGTTTTAGACGTTTACGTCAACTGCACGTACGCGCGTTTGCATCTGCTGCAGAAACGCAATAGGTTCACTGTCCTCGGAGCGATAATGCACGCACCAAACTTACCGAGTGTCAATACGGAAGCTTTTCGCTCTTGCACGAGCACGTAGCTTCCATTTTTTAAATTTAAACAACTCGAATATTTATTTAAAAAAAAGAGATAAAGCAATCGATCCATCGTCCGATATATCATGAATCGAGTCGATTCACGAGTCTTGTATGCAAGAGGGACTCGTCCTTAGGACTTTCCATACATAACAGTCCCCTCGATATTTCGTGTCTCGTACATGTCGGCGAACCAGTCGAACACACGTATATAGAATCAGGTGCGACAAACGTATTACACTCTAAGCAACCCAAGTTCCAGGCAAATGATAATGATCGTCTCTGCCACGCACACTGGTCGCGGAAGAAGGGTTACGCCTGGTAAGATTCGTCACGCGTTCCGGCGCGTCGAGCCAGAAGGAAGTAAAAAGAGCCGAAAGCGGTCGTCGCCAGGGGAAACGTCTAAAAAGGTATCAGGAGACAGGCGGACGTTTCCTCGAACTCGAGGTTTACTTACTTATTTACTTACTTGCTTACTCTCTTGCTTACGCGCGAAAGAGTCGAGCATAGCGGTACCCATACCCATGGCGATAAATACGTTGGCGACCGGCTTACGAGATCTTACGTGAGAGAACCCGGAACAGTGGGAGGAGCGTTGAACGTGCGGAGGCGGCTTTACGTGCAGTAAGATGGAGGTGACGCTGGAGGTGAGGATTACGCAGCATCCGCATATCGGCAGCGTTACTTCGATCACGATTCTTAAATCCTGCTGCGTCGACTGAACCCCAAGGACCTTCCTCTCTCGCGCGACTTCACTTCCTGGTTGTATATTATTCAATCCCACACAGTGGAACGCGTCTCTTGCTCGACAGCACTGGACGGGCTGGTCGCGATCATTGATCTCCGACTTTTTTCTTTTTATTTTTTTTGTTTTGTCGATACCAAGAATCCACGAGCGGTATCGTGAAAACCGGAAGTAGTCGAAGACTTTGGTTTAACCTGAAAAAAAAAAATTATTTTCAAATTACGCCTGCCTGGCGTGCACAGGCGCGTTAAGGCGCGCTCGACTCGACTTATGCATTATGTAACGTATTTGGCTCCTATGAATAAGGCATAACGTACCTTTGACATTAAGGAGTCTGCTTAAGAGTTCTCTTGTAAAAATATATATATATATAATGCTGGCACTGTCGGCAAGAGGTCATCGTGACTTCTCGAGGTCTCGGACCCCTACTTCCTTCCTCGCTTCCTATCTACCAGGCGCTTCCGGTTTTACACGTCCGTCCCGTCGCTTATTGCCAACCGCCACGCTAATCGGCTTCGTCTTCTCTATTAATAATCTTCATCCACCGCTCCTGATCCTCGGCTCTTTCGTTAATTGGCGTTAAATGATTTTCGCCTGGACGCGTTACGCTCGCTACCTCAGTGAGCTTGCATGGGAGATCGTTTAGCAAGAATAGAACGCCCCCTCGAATCAGCCATTGGCGTAGTCATCGACGTCGTGATCGTAGCTGGTAGGAGGAGGCCGCTCACCCGAATAAGAACGAGAGCGCCCGGGCAAAAAGCATCCTCGGTACGTTATATATATATATACAGAAAGTATAACGCGAGCGTATAGCCAGTGTTACCAACCGTAAGCCGGAAGTCTTGTTCCGCCGACGAAAAGTCTCTCGCCGTCTCCCTTTCTGCATCTGTCTCGCTCGCTCCTCGCCAGAAGACCCGATAGCGCTGCTGGCAGGGGAAGGAAGAAAGGGACGGATGCTACTTCCTCTAGGTGAATTACTCTTTCTTCTTCTCTGTGATTCCCCCCCGGGGGTTCCCCCGATGGGCTCGAAGGTCGAACGGCACCGGGCGGCACGGATCGCCGCTTCGCCTGGACAAGAGATTCTCGAAGCGATCGAGCGGAGACGACCGCAAAAAGCGTTCGACTTCTGTGCGCCGAACAGAGCCGGGGAATCTGGTTTGTTACCTTTCTTGCGTAAGCGATAGAAGTGGCGAGGCGGCGATCGGCACGAGGAGCAGGAGGTGAAGGTGGTCATGCCGAGGGAGCAAGAAGGTGAGGAGGTTCGAGAGTGTAGTGCGAGAGAGAGAGAGAGAGAGAGAGAGAGAGAGTGAGTGAGTAGAGAAGTACCCGGAGAAAGAAAGAAGACAGAGAGCTCACAGGAGAGGCCACGAAGAAGAAGGCAGACTCGCGGCACGCGAAGGTCGATGTGCCGTTGTCTCGCGCGACGCTCTCGCACCAGGAAATCGCCATCTTTACTCTCTTCCTTTTGCCTCTTTTTTTTTTTCTTGCCTCTTTCGACCGAGCTCGCTGCCTCCACGGTCATCGGCAATCTCACGTCCCAGGAAGCGCGGACTTCCGTCCAGGTTTATTATCTCTTGTTTACTTGCGGCGAGGTCGGGTGAGCATGTTTTTTTTTTTTTTTTTCATTTGATTTTCTAGCGATTCTCACTGATTTTAATTGGACCTAATTGAAATTACTCGTTGACCCACGTGGCAGTGACGTCTGGACGACAATCTCTTTGACGTAGGTTACAAAGGTCGGAACTGTCCCGTGGACGATGATTCGATTGTTCACGAGGTCTCGATGGTTTTTTGGGAGTTTATATCGAAGCGACGATTTCTTGGCGAATTTCCGGATGGTATCCATGGACGCGTCGAGAGGTTAGCGAATGGAAATACGGTTATGTAAATACCAACGGGAACGGATACTGTCTTCCTGCGGTGCTGGCTCATTCTTATGCCTCCATATTCTATGCAAATGGGGGGAGGGGGAAGGGGGTCCGATACGTGGATGTCTTCCAAGGCAGGACGTTTCCCGATGTTGACATAGCTTCTGACATCGTTTGATTGTTCGCCGTCCGTTCGCTTATTGGTTCCTAACGGGTAATGCATCCTAATGCATCCTTAAACAGTGACTAAGGATCGTTTGCTCGTGCCAGCTAATTCACTGATTAGATCATGTTGGCCTGGTCTGTTTGTATACTTGTATCGTGGGTATGCCATAGGGACAGAAGTAGCGATTGGGTTATTTTGAAATTGGGCGTAATGGAAAATTCATGGCTTTCACTTACAGTTTGTCCTTTCCTTTTGTCGCAGATTGTACTGGCGCGAGGACGTGTTATGAAATTGTTGCCGACGATTCAGTTGCCGCAGCTACCACCGGTTTCTGCTGGAGGCGGTATGACGGGAATGGATTCCCGTCTCCCACCCGGGATATCGCTGCCGTTCAGCCCGTCGGATCTTCTTTGGCGATATGGACCCACGATGAGCTTCTCGCCCGCGGCTCATCCACCGCCGAGTCCCTTGCTCGACTTCAAGACACATCTGCCCACCACACTTGGTCAGTAAATTTATTGGGGATCGTATGGACCGCGTCTGGTATCTGTTGGTGGGTTCATTGGTCATTGTTACTTATTGTTGTTCTCTTTTATTTAGCCTCTGACCCAAGACTGTGGTCCAGGGAGGATGTGGCTGCCTTCTTGCGCTGGGCTGAACGAGAATTCGACCTGCCGCAATTTGACATGGATATGTTTCAAATGAACGGCAAGGCTCTGTGTCTTTTGACGAAGTTTGACCTGGGGGAGAGGTGTCCCGGCGCAGGAGACGTTCTCCACAATGTCCTGACGATGCTCGCACGTGACTTCAATCAGCTTCAGAGGTGCCTACCTAGCAGTCCCGTCACTCCTACTCGGCCGTCGGCCTATCCTCTTAGTCCTCACTCGCACCCGCCAACGCCGACGTGGGTCGAGAATCCCTACGCCGCTAATTTGGCCTCCCTAATGTCTGCGAATTCGGTGACACTCTCCCCGGCGCCCTCGGTCGACAGCCAAGCCGGCTCGCCCGGACACACGGAGAGCGCGCAGACCCAAGTTTACAAGAGTGAATCCGACGAGGATAATCAGCAGAGTAGCAACAGTCCACCGGCTACTCCCACGGCCTTGGCTGCCCAGAGACTCAGTGAGGTCTGCGTGAAGGATCAACCCAGTCCCACGTTTCCACCGCAGATGATGCCACTGACTCCTGGTGCGTTCAGAGCGGGCTCGACCGCAGCACGGGAGTTCTTTCCCAGTGATTCGCACGAGCCAAACACCAGTGAGTACAGTTTTTTTTTTTTGTTAGTTAACTCTATCGGTGACCTCTTTGCTCTTGTTCACCCGGGTTCTCTTGCCTCTTCAGATGGCAGACTCCTTTGGGACTTTCTTCAGCAACTGCTGAACGACCCCTCTCAGCGGTACACGCACTACATAGCGTGGAAGTGCCGAGAAACTGGGGTTTTCAAAATCGTCGACCCACCGGGACTAGCTCGTCTCTGGGGAATTCAGAAGAATCATCTTTCGATGAATTACGACAAGATGAGCAGAGCACTGCGTTATTATTATCGGGTCAACATCCTCAGGAAGGTCCAGGGCGAGCGTCATTGCTATCAGTGAGTATCAGCGCCGTTACTTGTACCCAGTCAATTTTTAATCCAAGTGACAAGCTGATTCGATCCTTTCTCTTCTTCCTCAGATTCCTACGCAATCCCACCGAACTGAAGAATATCAAGAACATCTCCTTGCTGCGCCAGCAAATGCGGATAAAGTCAGAGCCCGAAGAGGACGGAACAATGTCAACAATAGAACCGGAAGTCGACATGCCAACGGACCTCTCGATGTCCAGCATGAACCAGCCAGCCAGCGAACCCCTGCCTCTGCACGACCCTCCTGCCAAATACAGGAGTCACGCGTACAATCTCGTTAAAACTAATCAAGAACCGGAAGAGAGGAAGTGACGCGGGACCTAGCAGTAACTGCGCGAACGCTCAATCGTATAATTGGTCAATCGGCGATGAATCGCAACGTGGAAGTAACTGGCCTCGCGGATGACGCCGCGGGTCTTAGTTCCACGATCCGGGAGCTGATCGATCTACGAGTTAAGACTGACCACAGGGACACGGACGTCGCTCCTCATCCTGATTCTCATCCTGATAGTTCCATAGCCTTCCTAACTGTTCCCTCAATCCCTCAATCCATCCCTCAATCCTCCCAATCAATTAACGAGACGAAGCCTCGAGGAGCGCGACGAATCTCGATCCGCGCTCATCCTTTCCCTCGCGCCCGTACTTCGCTCGACGACGAGTTCGCTTCTACACGTTTATTTGACGCAGCAGATGCGACAGAGTCCCTCAAAATCCATAAGCGGATATCCTCTTCCGTTCGTCTTACTGCCCGTGAGAAGGAAGGAGACAGCGAGAGAACGTCACAAGTGCAATGAGGTACGAGACTGCTCCTGAAGATCCTTGATTGACAGAATTCAATTTTCTCTCGCGACGTACACCAGGCTCTGTGAACTCCAAGAATTGGACGTCGGGCGTGCTTACCTCGAGACAGACGCTTCCGTGAAGCGGATCTCTCGATGGCGCCTCTTCCTGGAGTCTCCTTTTATCCTCGACTTCAGCGTCTAATTCTGCTTCGTAGCACTATTTACTCAAAATGATTATGTTACTCTACCCACCAGCCCACAGCCATATTCGATTACACAACGAATTTTGCTCAGAATCAAGACTCTGATACGAATGCGTTCGTTAAACGCATCGGGATATTGCGACTCAGGTCGAAAGTCATTCTCTGTTGGTATCCTGGTCCTCTGTGTTTTCGCTGAGCCCAATGGTATCGCTTGATTTCCGCTTCCCGCTGCGACTGTTTCATCGGGTCTAGATGGAACTGTTAATGGAGATTTTGTTCAGTGGAACAAGCTTTGTGTCTTCAGATTGTTTTTTTTTTTTTCTGTGCCAAGTACGAACCCTATTGTGGCTATCATTATCGTCGTCTTCGTTATGATTCAGTATCGTTATCGAAGAGATTACGAGCGCGGGATGACGGTTGAACGCGATTCAAGTTAATATAATCGACTATACTCTAGCGCGTAGGATCTCTAATGTACATAGGTTACTACCACGTTATGAGGATGTGTGTTGTGCAAGAAGAGGAACGCATAGACACTGAATGATTAAGTGAATAAAGATGCGTGCGAATATCATGAGCGAGTGACTTGATACATGCGCGCATGTTTCTGTGAGTTATTGAAGAAATCTATTAAAAACATAGGAAGAATTTTATGGAAATCCGGGGCCAGAGTTATATATAATGAAAAAAAAAAGAAGTATATATATAAATATATATTTTACTACCAAAATTTATATTCGAAATTTCAATGTTGTTGGCGCGCACGATTGTGGTTTACATTCCACGACCGGACTCGCTCTCCCGTTTGGCTTTTCTTCAGTCGGCACTCATTTTCTAAACTCCTCGGTACTTCTGTCTCGATTAATCGATTGCCGAACGATGAAGGATTTTTGTTTTTTAATAGAGATAAGGACGGACCGAGAGTAGCCGAGAGAGCGCGAGATACCGCGTTTAAAAAAGAGGACCTTACTGTATTTTTGCACGTGATTCGACGAGAGTGATAGTTTTTGAATGTTGAGTCATTTCGTATGGAGATTAATTAATTAATGAGAAACCCGCGAATTAAGATTAACTGGTATCGAATGATAGGAGAGCGAATGGTGGAGGCGTGCGTGCAAGCTGAATAGAATCGAGACCTATATCTGGCTTCTTGTATACTGTGATCTCTATAAGGTAAACGAAATAAAGTTTAATGAAGTAATTAATTAATGAACGACACGTGGAGATATATGATTAAGATTAGGACGCCGCGAGATGCACGTTTTAAAAGAGCATAATATTATGGAGATAAGAGGAATATATATATATAAATATATAGTATATACATACGTGGACACGTAAACACACACATACACACAATACAGACACGCAGATACGAATGTATATATCTTTAAGTTTCGTTTACAAAGTGTACATAATTTATACTTGGACGGACATAGGAGAGGATAGAGTGATGATTTATCGAAGACTCCTCGGTGTGAATAATTTGAGCGATCGAATGAATGAATGAGTAATAAAGGGAGAAGGAGGAGGAAGTAATAGGCAAGGGTAGTTGGCAAATGACGATGATTCGACAAAATGACGTTATGCGTCGAGTACGATCATCGTGTATAAAAATATGATACTTGTAAAATTCTAGAAATAGCGCCATTCTATTATGTATCTTGTTATGGGCCGATGAAGAACGATGGACATTGTAAATATAGAATTATTTACTTATTAAGATGATACATTTGAAAGCCTTTCTTTCTCATCCGTTACCTTTAAACCATTCTCCATGTTTCATTATATACTAGCTTGTTTTCGTATAAATTATTACAATACCTTTGCAAAAATGTGCTCTTTCCAATGTAGTGTCGTAGGTAATTAAAGGGGGATCTATTTTTTGGGGGTTTTGACATAAAATTGAAACTAATGCACGATTAAGTATGAATTATAAAATTTATTTTACATGTTTTTTATATACTATATATTTATATTAGAAATGATTGCATGGCTATATGTCTATGACGGATGAAAGAAAATTACATCGTCAGCTATTATAGCCGTAAGCTTTTTGACTTTTCCAGCCTCATCCGGGACTTCTCCGTAGCTCAATCTTCCATTAATTAATACACGCTGTCCTTTCTTCATGAAATTATATACAGTATCCCTCAAGTTGGGTCTGAAGACGCAGACCCTATGCCAATCAGTTTGCTGCTTGAACTCTCCTGTAAAGATAAGTAATCATGTAATTCTCCAATCGATTCAGCATCATTTAGTATACTTACCATTTTCATATTTGTAATTGAAGTGAGTTGCTAAAGAAAAAACAATAACAGGCCGTTCCTCAGTACCGCGTTTTTGTGGGTCTGACCCTACCCGGCCTAAGAGAGTCACTTGATTCAAAGCTGAAATTAGGTAATTATACACGTTATTTAACAAAAAATCTAAACCAATTCGTAACACTTACTTTTTTCTATTCCATTAGTCGCATATGTTTCGTTGGCAAAGTAACGCGGTAATAATAATCGAGTAATTTGCTTAGTAGTATCCACGATAACCTACAAAAGTAAAGTATTTTTCCACTGTAATAATATAAGACGTACCGGATTGTCATAAATTCATATTACTTTCAATCAATCATAGCATGCAGAATCTACGCGTACCTTCTGCTGAAATATTCTCATTGTACTAAGAGCACTAAACAGAGACCTTAAATTCGTACAGTATTACAAACTGCAAAGAGCCGGGAATAATTCCAAACTACTAACCATGCTCTTGAATTCTAACCTCACTCTTCTCGCGCGTCGAACAATGAATACAAAAATAATTTAGAGAAGAAAACGTAACACGCAAATTGTAGAATCGTTATCCGGAATAAGGCTGCCATTTTGGCTAAAGCCACTAGATGGCAATACTGATATTAGTTTCTCTTTTCCAAAAAAACTACTAAATATCCAAAGTAATATAATCTTATTAGTGGATTTCGAAGCTGCGTTGTTAAACGACTTGAAAAAAAATAATAGACAATATTTGTATCGTAAATTATCTTAACATTTTTATTTAATTCGTCGCCCAGGGGAAGTTCTGCTTCATTGAAACATGACTTGACCTTCGGTGATAAAGTTGCCGCCAATTTAATACTATTCTTCAGTCAGTAGTTTTCATCCATGCGGCTGCATGGGGCTTATAAACTGTTGGTGCCGAAGTGTTTTTCCGGAACCTCCTGTGAACGGTAAATTGGGTTCGGTACCTGCGCAATTGGACGTAGTCTAGGATAACTTGATGCGGTAGTATGTCAGACGTTCATTGTCGTCTTTGCGCGAGTGACGAAGGCGTCTTCCTCGATATTTTTGCGGAAGGCAACAAGACTTTTACTGATAAATTGGAGAAATGCCTCTCCTTGAAGGTAAGCATCTTATTTTTTGTTTTCAGTGTGACGCGTTACAGTGAACAGATTTGAATTAACGATCGAAGTTTAAAGTCGCGTTGAAGCATGCCTATGGGCATTACTACAGGCATTATTACGTTCTCTTTTCTTTTGGAATAGTAATACGTAATTGTAAACAATATTAAACGTAAGGGTTGTGATAGAATCCGCTATATCCGCAATAAAGTAGTTGAGGAAGTAGAATTATCAACAGGAAGCCCGAGTTGTCTCGATTGCAGTAGCCTTGATAGCCTTTATGTCGTTCTGTGTTTCCATGATATTTTGATTCTTTTTGGTTTTTCATTTTAGGTTGAGAAAAGTGACACCCTTTCCACAAATCTATGCCATAAATGCGCCTTTGAGTTGAATCAGTGTAACAAGTTTATGCAAAAGTATAAACAGGCTCGTCATACCTTGGCATGGGCCAAAGCTACCCAACAAAGGAAGCGTTGCAGTCTCTGTGCACAGACAAGCAAGACTGCACAGTTATTTCAACTTGCGAATGATGAACAGTCTATTGATAAGTCTGCAAAAAAGATCTATGAATGCTTTGAGCAAGATGTAAGTCATTTAAAGGATTTGTTTTAGAGTCATTTGTTTTTTTTAGAGATTGGTATATCTATTAATTGATACTTTTGTTTTACAGCCTCCAAAGATACATATACGCAATCTGTTGATATGTCTGCCATGTCGGTACAATTTGGATATACTCTCCGACTTGAAGGCTTTATCTCTAAAATCAGCTGAGAAACTTAAGCGAATATCTGCAAATAAACTGAGTCTCTCGGATTTACCCAAGGTATATCTCTTTGACAAACTATAAAACAATTGTTGCTCGCTAATAAGCTTTGTGATATGCTTACAGCATCTTTTCTGTTTTTGTTACAGACATCAACAGTTGTGGTAAGTCGGAAAACTACGTCTATTATACGTGACAAGCTTGACGTAATTGAGATATCAGATAACGAAGCTGATTCGAGAAGCATGAAACCTATATCGCGTCGTACGCAGTCTAAACGGGCGAAGAATGGTGATGTTAAAACAAAAGCAAAAAAACCAAATCGAATGTGTGGACAGTGTCATAATACGATCAAAAGTGGCGTCGACATGTACAGATTTCACAGCACAGGTATGACCGTATGTAAATTTTGCTGGAGCACGATGGATCCTTCCAAGACATCACCATATAAAAAAAGAGCGCAGGGTTCCCCTGCGAAGAAAAAGACAAAATTATGCTCAGTATTCTTAAGAGACGTAATGGGTGATGCGTCCTTGAGAGATAACAGGGGTTACAAAATAGAAAAAGACGAAGAGGGTAACACTACATTTATTGTAATGGACGATAGCTCAGAAGAGGACAACTCAGCTGTAAAAATAAAGAAAGAAGCAAAAGAATCTGTGCCCAGACCGCTTAAATTGCGAGGCAGAAGAAGCAAAAGTGACATAGATGATTCATCAGTAAAATCTAAACCTGTTAAGAAATTAAAGTCCGATGGTGAATCGAGTAAACAAACGTTTAATCCAAGAGCAAGAAGGTCCCTAAGACAGAAAAATATAAAAATTGAAGAAGCAGATGGTATTAGTTCCGACGCGATTGTATCGAGAAAAAGAAATGCTCCTAAAGTACAGTCACAACCCGAAAAGAAAAAGAAAACCACTAAAAAAACCTCGTTTTCGGACGATGACGTGCAAGTAATAGCCTCGAGAGTTACTCGAACATCTTTAAGGGCACGAAAATCTGACACTAGTCAGTCAGAGTTATCGGTATTGTTAAGTGGTTCTTCTTCCGGTGATTGCAGTTCTCCGCGCCGTAAAAGGAAAAGAGCAGTCGATGAAATACCCATGACGGAATTGTTTGAGAAAAATGTAGCTGACATAGTGAAGTTAAACACTCGTTCCAGTTCAATATCAAGCAAGGAATCAATATCGCCGTCGGATTTCAAGAGTCTTGAAAAGTCGTTAAAATTGTCCAGCAACTCGAAGAAGAGTTCACTGAAGAAGGGTAAATTCATGAAGAAGACCATTGAAAAATTGAAGAAGGACAAGGAAGAGTATGTCTGCACTATTTGCAACGTTGGCTACAAAAACAAACTCATTGGAATGACTCATGAACTGTCACATTTGAAACAGCCAGAAGTTACATTATGCAGAATACGACCGACAAGAAACCCTGGAAAGACGAAGGTCTCTGCAACCACAGAGTCAACTACAAGCAATGTGAAAGATGACGACGTTAGTTTGGAGGAACAATCTCACGACGTCAGTAGTACATCGGATGCTCTTCGTGAAAAAGTTAATCGAGAAACTGCTGAAAGTGGGACTGATGTAATTTCATTAAAGAAAAAGGAAGATTCGAGCAAGGATAAAAGAGTAGACGGTGAAGGTGTGGCTGAATCTAAAGATCAGGTTTCAACAGATGAAAGGTCAGCGGAAGTCGAACTTTCCAAAGAGAAAGAAGTGACTTCCGAACAAGAAGAGGGACTTGAAAAGTCCAAAGACGGGACTGCACAAAAAAGTGAGAAGAGGATAAAGATATGTTCTGTGGTAGACAGCGTAAATAATGGTAATGAAAAGGTAAAAGAAAATAATAAGGAGGCTCTAAAGCCCACTGAAAAAGAGTGCAAAACAGGAAAGGCAGAGTCTGTAGATGTTGAAGAAGAAAAAGAGATATCGGAGGATGCTTTAAAGTCATCTGTTGAGGCGAAAGAATCGAGCCTAGATCCTGAACAAAACAGTCAAGCAGAAGTTATTGCAGATGTGGACGAGAGTAGGCACGAAGTGAAGAAAAACTTAACAGAATCCTTGAAAACGACGACAAAGGTGACTCCAACTGATAATGTTAGATCAACTACGTCAAAGGACAGTAATGTAGTAGAAGATGTTGTGGAAGTAGATATTCAGACGGGAGTATGTCCGACGATAAAGGAACTGTCTTCCAAAGATGCTCCGAAAGGATCAGTGGAAGCTGATGAAAAGGAAGATGTTGAGAAAGGCATCGAAGATAAAGAAAAAGACTCAGAAACAGCACCGACACTTAGTAATTTGAATGATTCAATTACAAAGGTTCCCGAATCAAAGGAGTTAACAGAGGACAAGCCTGAAAAAAATAATGAAACAAAAGATAAAGAAGAAGATAAACAGGTAGAAGAAGAAGAGGATGATGATGATGAAGAAATAATAACAAGTATTTACGTGGCAGATGATGAATCCCTACAGTTAGAAGATGAGAAAGAAGATCAACAGAAAGAAGAAAATAACAAAGAAGCTAGTGAAGATATTCACCAAGCAAGATCTGAAGAAAATGGAACGTTTGAATTATCAGATGCCAGTCCAAAGGCGGATAGCAATACGAACGAGGACACCAATAAAGAATCAGAAAAACTAGAAGAAGTGTTAACAAAAATGTTTGAAGAAGAAACACCAGTAACGAGGAATCAAAATGACATACAGACTTCGAAACTAATTGGCCAACTTGAAGAGGGCGTAACAGAAACTTTGGAAAATATATCAAAAGAGATTTCTAAAGAATCCCAAGAAAATGAAAAGGACGGATCGAAAAGCTCTTCAATATGTTCCACGGACCTTCATATTCTAAAGGACGAGTCTTCGGAGAAGAAGAAGAAGATTCAAGAAGAATATATCGCCTAGAACACATAAAATCCATTGGAATGAAACTCGTGAAAAAGACATCTGATGGAAGTATGAACGAAAAGTAAATCCGTGCTCTAAAAGTGGCTGATTTAATTAATTGTATTCTTGATGTATTTGGTATATTGAGACTGTTGTATATGCGACATTACGAAAAGGAAGAACGCGTTTCTTTGTGCAACTTCTTATTTTGTTCTTTTTTTTTCTCTGAAACTTTTCCAATTTTTTTCTTAAAAGAATTATCATAATTTTTTAATATTAACCCGAAACCACGTTCTTCTTTGTATGCATACAATACTAGTTTTTATAAAAATAGGAAATGTCGATGATAAAAATACAGTGTGCGATTTTCTGATTTTATTGTAAATACATACAATTCAATTATTCAAATATACCCTACGAACTTTGGTAAAATATATGAAAATTTGAATGTACTAAAGAAATAGAAATTATTAGAAATATATGCAGTATATTAATATTCTAAGATCAGCGATTCATCCTTGTTAACAGGAACATCTTCGTGGTATATAAGCGAGGTCGATGTATCGGATTCTTTATTAGCGACATCCTCCTTTATTAGCGATCCTAAATCCACAAAAAATTTAACTAAATACTTTTAGATTGTCTCAGTAAATCTTTACCATGCTTATCATCCGCATTTTCCTCTTCGTGAAGGTCCTGCCCGGAAATCGATTCTGGACTTTGTTGATTTGTCCAAAAGGGCGTTCTACTATTTTTCCACTGACAAATACTCAATATCGCAGTTACATCTTTCCGTCCGCAGAGATAGATCAATTCATTGTACCGATCGATAGTCTCGTGGCCTAATAAATTCGTAGTAGACAGCTTAACGTTGATACATATTATAAATAGATTAGAAATGTGACCTTTTGAGACCCCAGCTATGCATCGAGCCCTATCGGCCTCATCCAAAAGGCCTAAACTGTTGTAGAGTGTAAAAGCGTACTCCAAATGAGTTGTAGCCAAATTTGGATGCCCCTTTAATGCATAAATATTAATTCCTCACAAGAACAATTAATATAAGTCCATGAAAACACAGTGTGAATTATATTCTGAGAAACAAACCCGATTTAATAAATATTCCCCAGTATAATAATGCGCCTGTGCAAGCTTGTGAGACAGTTCATATTTGGAAGCGCACTCTCTCAGCATTCTAAGATGTTTTGTCGTATTGAAATCGTCATCCAAATCCTAATCAAATGCCAGACAAGAATTTACCATAAGTTTAAATGATTAGGAAGCAACGGGCTTAACAGACTTTGTAGATCAGGGCCAGTTCCATATGAGCATCGCAAAGACCTTCGGGATCAGGTATTCTCGTGGTTATCGCAAGGAACTTTGATAAGCTTTGTAAAGCCTGTGGCATTCTTTTCGCCAATCGTTGAGTCTTGCCGAGTTCGTAAAGAGCGTTAGCGATATATTCGTCGTGTCCAGCTGTATCGAACAGTGAGGTATCTTATCTTTTAAGTACTTGATTCAAAATTAATTACTAACAATCAATGGCTCTTCTCAATGCGCTCTGACAAGTTTCCGCAGCTAATTCTGGATTCTCCTTGCGGTGCTGCTTCGCCAAATTCAAGAGAACCGTGTACAAGAGTGTAGAGCATTCACGGAACAGGTTTTCCTGTTTGACGCCTAAGATCTTTGACGTGTTCCAAGCTTTGTTTTGCGAACTCTCGCATGCTCTGTTCAGATAGTCCAAGGCGTCTTGTGAATTCCCTTCTAAGATATCGTATTAGAAAACACATGCTGATATTTCTTTACAAATTATTAAATAAAAGTAGTCCGCTCGCGGTAACGGAAAAACTTCCACGGTCGTAGATGTTAATAAAAATATATGTGCATTGTAATTATATTCATCAACGAGTCTTACTTTCGCTAACCAAAAAACGTCCATAGAGATAACGTATCACGGTAACAGTCTGATTTTCAAATTCCTCAATGTTCTCGGCAACCAGAAGCGAGCTTTGAAACAGCTGTTCAGCCACCCACCACCATTCTGAAGTTTTCGATTGGAAGTACAACGCAGTTTCTAAGAGAGCCGCTGCACTCGTTATTGGCTGTCCTACAGGGTAGACATTAGGAATGATAATTCTTAAGGAAACAAGTAAGATTACACGTTCATTACCATTTTTTCGAGCTTCTACAGACTTTACTAAGCTTACTACAGGGTAGACATTATGAATGATAATTCTTAAGGAAACAAGTAAGATTACACGTTCAGTACCATTTTTTCGAGCTTCTACAGACTTTACTAAGCCCGTTCTAAGACGGTCAATCAATTCTTTTTGATGTTTGAGTCTGGGTCTTTTCCAAATTATTGTACCACGACCAGCCTTCTCTCTGGCTTCTTCGTCCAGACGGAAAAGCTCTTGTAAATAATCTGCTACGTCTTTCAAATCATTTTCTTGTAGTTCTAGAGTCACTGCGTCGTGATGCTCTTTGCGGTGCCTGTTCAAATTGAGATCAGAGATCATATCGATAGCTTGCATCTAATTGCATAACTAGCCTAACCTCATCTAACGAAGTAAGTACTTTGAGAATCTTAAAAGAGTCAACAAAAGTATCAGAAATATCTTTTAACTAACGTTTGATATTACCGTGTTACAGAGAGAGAAAGTGGGATCCGGAGAAGAAAGGTAAGAAATTGTCTCAGAGTCACAGCATCTCATAATTACCTTCTAACTTGGACCGGTGTTAACGTTGGCAACAAAGATTTAAAATGTTCTTTAACAGCAGTAATTTCGCGGCGATTACTCCTGGTCAATGTTTTGATTCTCTTTTCTTTGACATCCATATTTCAAAGTTCTTTTTAAATATCTTTTTCAGGATTCTTATTTATTGTCATTTAATGTTGGAGTCTATTACTATCAGCTGATGTAAAAAAAAAAAAAGAAGAAGAGGATCGATCGATCAAAGGATTGGCCACGATTATTGCGATTTCGCAGCGTGTCAGCTGCATAATTTATTGCTCAAGATAAATATAAAGGTAAAGCATAGGCGGTCAGACTACGGCGTATTATACGATCGTACGGATCGAATCGGATCAATTTACAAGATGTACAAGATCGGGGAGAGCGAAACGAAGCTATCGATAAACACGCTCAGGCCTTGATACCTGGTTTCCTTGGTTCCAGCCTGATCTTGAAGCCCTCTGCTCTCTTCAGGATGATATCAGCCTGTAGCCTGAAGTCAGACTCCTTGATGTCAGATCTGATACGGAAGTTCCTCAGGATGGTCGAGAGGACGATCTTCAGCTTGAGCATGGCGTATTTACGGCCGACGCAAGATCTTGGTCCAGCAGAGAATGGTACAAATGCATAGTAATGCCGGTTTGCAGTCTTCTCGGGAAGGAAGTTGTCCGGATCGAAGTTATCCGGATTAGGATAAATATTGGGCTGTCGGTGCATCTTGAAGGTCGTGATGACCACGGTTGCTCCAGCGGGTACGGTGTAGTCTCCGGATGCTGTGAGAGAAGAGATCCGGGGTGATGGATACTTTTGATACGATTGTCAATCGATAGAAGATAATTACCTAGCTTGAGATCTGTCTTCAGTTCACGAGCAATTATTGGTACAGGTGGATACATGCGAAGAGTCTCCATGAGGCAACGTTCAAGATACTTCATCTCCAGGGTATCCTGGAAAGTGGCGGGTCTGTCACTGTCGCCGAAGATCTCATCCAGCTCTTGGATGACCCTCTCTTGGATGTCAGGGTGAGTTCCCATCATCGAAAGGAAGAAGCTGGATCCAGCAGCCGTGGTATCGTGTCCCTGGAAGAATTATTATTTTTTTTATTTTTATTTTTATCACTCATAAAACGTTTTACCATCGTACCTCGAACATGATGGTGTCGACCTGTTCCTTAACCTCCTCGTCGGTGAGGACAACTCCGTTTTGACCAGCTTCGATCAGAAGATCCAGGAAAGCAAGCCTCTTCTTCTCACCGACATCATTATCATCGACGTCCAAGTCATCCTTAAGACCAGAAGACTGACCGAATGACAGTCCTTCGACTACAGTTGTACTGGCGTTCTACGACAACGATACAATTTTCTTTAATCTGTTCCAATTTTAATTTCCATGTGGACTTCAAAGGCAGCGCACCTTGGACTCCTTGCCCTTCTCAGCAGCCTTCATTTCCGATTGAATGCTGGCCACAGCAGGATTGATCACGCTACGCTTGCCAGTCTTGTACTCTTCCTTCTTACGCTTGATGACTCTCTTGGTGAGCCCGTGGATGATTTCAAGAAGCTGAATTTGATCCTTGCCGTATTTGGTCAGGTTGAACAGCCAGTCGGGTCGGAGCCAGACTTTGGTGTGACGCAAGTGGAGAATGTCGCACATCCTGGAGGAAGAGGAAACGATCAGGAAAATTATTCAGCATGGTCCAGCTGATCTCACAGCGCAATGACCAAACTAACTTCATGACGGCCATGGCGTATTCGAATCCACTTCGTTCCTGGGTGGTCTTAGAGACACCCATCGCAGTTTCCAAGAGGATCTCAACAGTCAGTTCGGACATGTAATCGTGGCAATCAAACTCCTTGCCTTGTTCCCGACGCATCTTCTCGACTACGGCACGGGAGTTGGCATTGAAGAGGTCGATGAAGCTCTTCAGGACGTTCAAGTGGAAGGTGGGCGCAATCAGCTTACGGTGAGCACGCCATTTTGGTCCTGAAAGAAGCCATGGGTTTCCTTTGGATATAATCGCCATACACCTACTGCGAACGTGTGACGCACAGCTAAACGAAAACATAAGTTATTGTGGCTGATACGCGAGAGAAAGTCATGCAGTACCGGTGCAGTCTCCTTCCTGCCTCGGTGCCCCTCGCCATAAACTCGTTGCATGAATTTCACTCTTGGCTCTCGGTGCTGTTCGTTACATTGCATGATTTCCCATTGACTCCATAAGAACACCGTGTCTGTTATGACTGTGCGAATTCTTTTCAGATACCAGAAAGGAAAAGGAGTAGGAGCGCGTGTGCGTGTACCAGTCTGAGAAAGCAAAACAAGACAGCACGCGATCCGATCCTGATTGGTTCCCCGTACGCCTCTGCTGCAGCAACGAGTTTGCAATCCCGGAAGAAGTTTCACGCCGTTACTTTCCAGAGGAAATCGTACTCGCAATGCATAATCACCGTAGCCTGTAACAGCCGAAGGGAAACATACCCGTGGAGATGAGGAGACCGTTTCCAAGCCAAGGCTTGAAGAATCTGTACTCGTCGGATTTGTCGATGTAAACGTGACTCGAGAGGATGATCTCCACGTCGCGCGGGTCCATCAGGAAGATCACAAGCTTAGGTCCAATCCATATCTTGATCACTTGATCGAATTCGAAGGACCTTTGGTAAATGTTCTTGAAGATTGCTGCGAGAAGAACGTAACAGGATCAGTCGTTGTTTTCGTCAGAGGTTAATTCAATAATTCAGGATCTTTATCAGATCCTAGTTCCGCTTTCTTCGGGACTTACTGTCAGAACTTCCTATGAAATCCAGAGCATTTCCAATCACGGGGTATCCCTGAGGACCGGGAATCTTCTCGGCGAGTTCCAGGAGATGACGACGCGAGATCCTGAAGTAGACGTAGTAAAGTACCAGGGCTGGGATCAGGAGAGCGAAGAAAACCGTGGATGCCGAAAGGCCAGCTGCAGCCACTGCAGCCACCGATCCGGGTACCACTTCGGGAGCAGCAGCACTACTCATTTTCACAGTACCAATTCTCTTTCTGAAACCTATTCGCAACTTTATGAACTTTTCTTTACGATGATTGATTATCCGCAACCAAACACCCACCTTAATTTATTACTCAGTTCAATGAGTTTCAGTCGATGAACCACCACCGGACTGTCTGGACTTTCTGAGCTCCTCTGGCTCTTATATCGGCGACACTGCCGTACCTGCAAGCTGCTCCCTTCCATTTCACCTTGGTTCACGAGGTTCACACAAATAATTCATAGATGTATTGACGCTCTATTCGAATCGCTAATAGATCATATCATCATTACGTTATTAGATACTTAATCGAGTGCGTACGTAGATGGAAACTTGGTGACTGCTTCCGAAAATTGACAGTCATCTACAAGCGTCAATCTTTGCATTTCCTTTATTTTATGCAATATCGATCACCCAACCGACAGCTCTTTTCATAAAGATTCTCGATGACCTGGTCATTTTGGAAATTACCTATTATATTTTTCGTTAATGTTAACAGGGTGCAGTATATTCGTAATGCGAGTATGCCTGCCACGTGAATTTCCAAGTGACTTGACACTCTTAAGCAAAAAACAATGTCAGAATTTACATAGTGCGGGATCCGATTTTACATTATTTCATGGAAATAAAAAAGAATGGTGTAAATGAAGTAGCCATAAGTATTTTCATAAAGAATTCTTAAATAGATCTTATGGTATAGCAGGGTTATGGAACAGAGCGATTTTATAAAGTTAAAGAATATTGTTTTTAATGATTGCAAAGGCCCGTAAATCGATTATAGATTTTTTGAATTATCTGGATAAGGACTCAAGAAATGAAACCACGTTTTTTTCTTTGGTAGTGACTTTTATGTTATATTGTAAAATTTTCTTTCCGCTAAAATCAATCTGCAGTTTGAACTTCACTCATTATCATAACTCACGTACGTTTCGTGGGAACGCTGATAACTGCTTATAATCGGCGGATATCCAGGTCATCATACGATGACCTGATGATCTGGCCGATGTACATAAACACATGCTCTTACACTTTAGAGCCAGACCGTAACTGTAATTATATTGTTTCTTTCCTTTAGATTCGTATCACGTCAATACAATCGTCGTTGACCAATTGTACTACAAAAAATTGTACTACAATCGAAGTCGGCTCAATTGGAACGATATGAAATCTTTGTTTCACGGCGGAAATTCATGATAAGGCTTAATAGCGAATCTGTAACTTTAAAAATAATGTTAAAATTAACTTTGTTCCATCATATGTCTAATATGGGACCATGAGGTCTCATGATTTAAGCTAAGACAAGAATCTTAGAGTATGAATGAAAATTATTTCATCTGAAAGCATTTGTTAACTTTCGGACTGGGTCGCGTTCAAATATTATTCAATTATTTTTTGTATTCCAATTCGTATTACATGTTATAAATGAATGATAATTTAGTTGCAATTTTCGCCGTTGCAGGGGCAGCACCTCCTGGACACACGTAAGGAACCCATCATCAACGATTCCGCAACAGTCCAATGGAAGAATTCACTGGAGCAGGACTTGACGACAGCCATAAGCGCAGTGCCGGTAAACGATTCCAGCAAAAGGGTTGCAGGGAACGCGAAGGCGCTAAATTTACTGGGCTTTTATTATATCGTAGGCACGACTGAATAGATTTATACTATTCTGTGGCAGAATTTTTTCACGATTCCAGTAGTTCGGTATATGTAATAATAATAATAATAATTGTTAAATAATTATAATTATTGTCACCTTCAGGCTACATAGTATCTATCGAGACTTAGCCTTCTAAATCTCCAAAGAGATTAATTTAATAGTTTGACTTGTTGATATAATTTAAAGTGATAGTCTATAGAAAACATTTTCTCCTAATGAATTAATAAAATTAGGGCGGACAATACACTCATAAATAAATCATATTTTCTCTATATAGGATATGTGGCATCTCTTTGACAAATAGCGAACTTTCCACGATAGAGAGATCAATAAAAGACTGGTACAATTAAACTTGTATTTATTTATAAAAAATTATTCTTATCTAAAGCATTATGATATGCGAATACTTGAGGATAATTTCATAATGCATACAAAATGCTGAAACTTGTAAGATTTGCCATTCGGTATGGGTGACTAAAAATTGGTTCTCAAATGTTCCTTGCGTTTTTCTAATTGCTCCGCTGCTTTTATACAATGATTAAAAAATATTAATTGAAACAGAAAAATATTTTTTTATTGCTATTCCAAATAACTAAAGAGATTCTCATATGATTTTCGTAATGAATTAATTACTTTCGATTTGCTCCATTTTGCTCCGCAATTTGTTTTTAATTTCATTAAAATATCTTTCAAGTACAAGTAAGTTTGATTTTCTCTTGGATATTAACAGTTCGAAGTCAGAAATCCTGGCCAAGAATATTTAGAAGTACTAAAAGTTGCCCAAAATTGTGTGCGCGCAACTTCGGCGAGTGGGGGGAGTGGGGGGAGCACCTAACGCAGTCCCCGGACTCGGAACACTCATTCGTCCTCGAGCCGGTCTCCTATACTGGTCTCTTGGAAGCACCCCTCTTACCCTTTTCTAACCTTCTTCTTTTTCTATATATATTTCTTCTTTACTTTCTTATTTCTTTATCGTTCATTCTTTACTTTCTTATTTATCTCTCTCCTCATTTCTTCTTTACTTTTATAACTCTATTCCTTACTTTTCTACTTCTTTACTTCTTCATTTCTATATTTCTTTCTGCCTTCTCGTTTCACTCTCTTCCCTCTCGTTTTCTGTTGTGCTTGTCTTACTTTTCCTATTTCCTTGGTCGGGTCGAGCATATTTATTCGAGTAGTAATATATGGGCAGTCACCCTGTTAGTGAAGCTA
>JARQTH010000749.1:24274-55723 GCA_030142595.1 Trachelus iudaicus | reverse complement strand
GTTACGGTTTCGGTTCCTAATTTTTTTCGGTTTTTATCGGTTTTCGATTCCGGTTTCGGTTACGGTTGCGATCCCTGATTGTAATTGACGCACATTAAAAACTGTTGTACCAGTCATCGATAATTTAATAAATTTTTGTTTTTTTATTTTACCATTTAATCCTGTTTCACCTAAGTTCTTAAAGACGCCAGCCCCGAGCATTTACCTACATCCCATTTCGTACATTCATAAGGAGCGTACGAAATTGCACTATCGATAAACGTCACGGCGCGGTATTCAATTGTATTTTTGCAAAATTCCATTGGAGGAAGGAGAAAATCGTTTTTACAACCGAGCGTTTACTAAATCTCTACGATTTTTGCTATGTCTCGGACATAGCAACGATACGAGAGATGGTTGCTAGGGTCATTACGTATTTCACGGATCACGGAACGAGATGAGTAACATTGAGTATGCCCCGTTCCGTGCACCGTAACGGCTTACGTGAAAGAAACAATTGCCCCGCCAATATTTTCATACGTGAAATGTTATTACCTATAGGCGAGGTCATTATGAATATCGTTAGAGAAATCAAATTTCTCTACGATTAAAGTCATCGTGATTTTAAAAATGTTGCTAGGAAGAAGGACAAGTGGTACGAGATTTCTTCCGAAATCGGAAGACTACGCAACATTGAATTGTCAGGTACGTAATCATATCGGGTATACACATTTGAATATATTTTACGTCTCACACATATGTATATTCTAGCAACACTTTATTATATAAAAGGTATTAGTCATTTATTCTTGAGAACTTACAAGAATCGTACCTGTTACATTTAAGAAAAAAAAAAGGTCAAAATACTTTCAATACATAAAAACATTAGATTTTCTTCTCGTCTAGATAACCGCCCCAATTTTTGATAACTCCTTGCGTCAGTTTAGGTAATCTCGCAACCAATTTCACCAGCGTTTCTTCTCTGATTTCATGGGCAATGGATTCTTATCTTTCTATCGAGTTCATCCCATAATTTCTCGATTGGATTAAGATCAGGCGATTGTGGAGGCCATTGCATTATTTTGATGTTGCCTGCATCTTCTAGACGCTTTAAATATGAGATGCAAAGTCTCGACGTGTGTTTAGGATCATTATCATGCATGAATGTAAAGTTTTGGCCAATAATTTTTGTTCCAGACGATATAGCGTGCTGCTCCAAAATCGTTAAATACTCTTCTTTTCGAAGAATTCCGTCAATTTTTATCGATTCCCCAACAAAATCAACACCAAAACAAACCCACGCCATTACAGATTGTCCTCCGTGTTTCACTGTTGGTACAATGCATTCTCCATGCAGTTTCTCGTGAGGTCTTCTACGGACGAAAACTTGTCTCTTTGTACCGAATACTTCAAATTTGGATTCGCCAGTCCAAAGAATCTTTTTCCAATCAGATTCTGTCCAGTCTGCATGTTCTGGAGCCCATGCAAGTCTTTTTGCTTCATTTTAAGGCCTAAGATAAGGTTCTCTTACTGCTACACATCCTCGTAAGCCATTTGCTAAAAGACGTTTTCTTTCGTTGTTACTTCTATTGGGTCTTCTCGATTATTATTTATTTCAACCGTAATTTCGGATGTACACATTCGTCTATTACGCTACGGAGTATTAGTATACGACGATCTTCAGCCTCTGTTGTTTTAGTTGGTCTTCTCTTTTTTTAGACACATTACTCCCTGTGCCTCGGTATCTTTTTAATGTATCATATACAGATTTTGCAATTTTTCTTTTAATTGAAGTTGTACGAATTGAATAACCTTCTTGAGAAAGTGTAAGTATAGCACTACGTTCCTCTATACTCAGTTCCTTTTTCGAGATCGACATATTGATATTATTGTGTTAACGATGACGACTAAATTGGTAGCAATGTTTATAAACACGTAGATAATATTCTCTAATATTCCCAATAACCATGTTAATACAGTATACACACCAAACTAGTAAGATTGGACAAAAAAAGTATCGCAAGTCTACTTTTGCTGGAAACGTGGTGAAATCATTTTTGAGCATCTACTGATTATTTATCCTCTGTGTTAAAAAATAATAATCATAGTACATGACTATAACGTTTTACACATTACTAAATGTAATCTAAAGTTAGAATTAATTTTTTAGTTTTACAATAAGGTAATAATTATATTATTCATATTTTTTTGAAAAGTAAGAAAATTTCCGGATTATTATGCACGGGAGTGTATACATATATACATAGATGCAAACGTGGAGAAACGATGGACCACGCTGCGCGACACTTCCAGCCGCGAGGACGGAAAGAGCACGAAGTACTTATGTGCCATCGGGTTCGGCTCGAATTCCCGTCAGAGAGTGGGAGCTATACCAGAGTATTCCTGATGCTACTGCTGGTGCCGCATATTACTCGTAGGCGGTACGTCTAATTAAATTATTCCATATTAAGTATTGGGCTATAGTAATTTTACTAATTTTTATCTGCAGGACCAAGAGCACATATCGACTCCCCTTGCAGCAAACTGTGGACGAAGGTGCCAGTCAGCAGCAATGCGCATTGACTTCCTGAGCACTTCCAGTATCGCAGCGAATAATTCTAATGATCCTGATGATTCTATAGATCCTAGGAAGAATTTTGTACCAAATTTTGTTAACACTTAAAGGGCCAAAATACAAATGAAAAACAAATAGACGTAGTTACATCTGTTTCTTTGAAGGGTACAGAATGTTCTAACCAATAATCGGATCATATATCCAGAAAAACTGATTTTATTATTTGGATTATGTGGAGTCTATTGTGGTGTACTTGGCGTGAGACTCTACCCAGTCTCTTGAGTCGTTTTAATTATAACTTTCTTTATCAAAAAGGAGATTATTTCATGTTTAGCATCCATTCTGTTTATTAAAAATGGAAGCATGTGTAATTAGATGCCAATGATTGAAGCTCAAAAACACAGTTTCTACAAAACCATAAATATTCTGAAAATATAATGACAACTCTGGTTTTGTATGAATAACTTATGTACAACATCGATATGAGAACTTTTTTATTTTAACATTTTCACAAGCAAGGATATCGACATAAGTCAATTCTACACATTTTGTAAAATTGTTCAACGTAGGTCATAATCACTTATGTACAACTTTTGAACAATAATGGGTTACCTACTTATGTGCAAAACTTAATATCTCTGATAAACTTAAAAAGCAAAGATGGAAAAAGTTTCAATAAAAAAGAATTCTATTGTCCTGACGCGTATCACTGTAAAGTGTAATTCATAGATTACTAAGGAAATACCACAAAAAATCAGTCAGGTGTGAAATAATAGACATTGGTTAGAATTCTATGGAAGTTATAATAGATACTCTCACTTTAAAAACCATTTTATCAAGGTGGCATAATTCGGTATCACAACTTGAACGAACGTAAGGAAACTTAGTTATTACAAAAAAAATTGTACAATTTTAAGAATATTGTGACTAACATAAGTTAACAATTTAGTATGACAGAGTGTATCGGTACAATGATATTAAATCACGATAATTATTATAGTAAAACTTGCATTATCTAATAAGAAATATAAAATATGTTAAAAAATTGCAGTTAATCTTAACTTTGTAGGCGTTCACAAAACTGGTTTACAAAAATTGTTCGCACCAATCGCTAAGACATTGGTAACAGTCATTTGATTGCTTAGCATTGGCAGAGCATTGATCTTTCATCCATTCTTGAAATAGCTCCTTGTCCTTTTTCAAAACGAGGTATTGCCCAAGTATGACATATGCCTGTCAACATAATGCATCAATTATTCTCTTAAATAGCAAGTGTGAGACAATTCATTAATGAAATTAAATAAAAGGACAAAAATGCGTTTTG
The DNA here is from genome assembly GCA_030142595.1 of Trachelus iudaicus. NCBI lineage: Eukaryota > Metazoa > Arthropoda > Insecta > Hymenoptera > Cephidae > Trachelus > Trachelus iudaicus. The sequence continues at coordinate 51,845 of JARQTH010000749.1, read as the reverse complement.
ACGAGTTATGGATAGTAACATCTATATATATAAAAGAACTGCCCGAAATGTGTTTGTAATACCATAACTCGAGAACGGAGCGTCCGATTTGCTTGGGGAATGTTTTGTTGTGTTCGTCCCGGACATCCCATGGTATGTACGTCAAGAAAAATCCGGAAAACTCAGTCGGAAAAGTGTGAGCGTATTCGAAAAGTAAAAGCCACAGCGAAGCGTGGCTGGGTCGCTAGTTTACCGTAAAAATACTGAGAGAACTCCGTTTGGACACAAATGAATCAGTCTTTATTGGACACATCTCGATTGGGCACAAGATAAATAATTAAGCGAGATACAATGGGTCAGGTTAGCTGCCCAAGATTTTCTCAATTATTTATTTTATTCTGTCCAATCGGGCTATCGTGAATTTGATCTATTTTTTGTGTCCAATCGAGATGTGTCTAAAATATATTGTATCTAGTAAAGCTTTTGATTTATTTTGGGTTCAGTAATGCCTGTATACTCTAGTGGACAAATTTAAAAAAAAAAAAGGGCTGTGGAACATTATGTAGCAAGACTAGCAAAGTGAATCACAAAACTACTAGTAAGTTGGCATTCCATTTTAAAAATGTTAAATAAATTATTGGAATCCTATCGGCATTCCTGATACCTGTACCCTTATCCCAGCATCTAATTGATCTCCGTGATAAAATACAAATTCTAACCGTCGGGAAGTTAAAACTAAAAAAGGAAAACTATTACTTAAACTAAAAAAAATTTTAATAATAGCACACAATAAAGGGAGTTCTTAAATAAATACGACAGATATTTATCTATATCGTATCTTCCTTCAAGTATAATATTGTGATGAGATTGTAATGGACTAGGTAAGAATAGGTAATGCTAAGATAGCTTAGAACTTGAATTCTTGTTTGAAATTGCCATAAATAAATATTTTTTACTTTTAATTACATTTTACCAGAGCAAAGAATCATTGTGAATTTAAAAGTACAAATGTCAAGGGCACCCCATTATTAACCCAGGAATGATCATGTGATTTCGTTTCCAGTTGAAAGTGATTGAATTTGGGTGTCTCACAATCAGACACCCCCATGCGCCTACTCTCATATTAAACAAAAAAAATATTGTAGCTCGTCGAACAAAATCTTTAATTAAAAAAAGAAATTTTTTATTCAAACAAATGCTAAATAAAGGACCCACACATTCTTAATGGGGTGTTGTCATATTTTTATCACAAAGATCAATTCAATGCTATGGTATTTTATCATGGAGACTCATTATCGGAGGATATTTTGTGTCGTACACTATTGATCGGGTTCTATAATCATGCAAATACTTCTACATACAAACTACTGTTTCATAGAAATAATCAATAAGATCCTTCACGTGGATTAACGTGTGCAAACTAGAAATGTTAATATACAATGTTTTATGTTTACTTCCACTTATGTTTCTGTCAGAGCTGCGAACGTTTTATATAGTTATGTATTCTTATTTTACCAAAAATTCAATCGTCGAGTCGAGATTTCCTGATATGTAAAATAAAAAACACCATCATTCTTTCATAAAAAAATATATGTATATCTAAGAACTTTTTTAGATAAACGATAAAAAATTGGAATATCTCTGTATACAATGTGATAGGAAGAAAAAACGATTCTCATCCAACAATGGAAGGTTAAAATTGAATCCATGACATTCAAAACTGAGTTCTTTCTGCTTCTATCAGAAGAGCTATTTTTTAAATTTAGCAAGATCTGTAAAACCATTAAGTTCAATAAGAAAATTATGATTTTTAGTTTAAAATTTTTTAAATGAGATTCTATCATAATTGTCTAGTTTTTTCATCTACGTATATTTAGTTAAATTGAAAATAAAATCCGAACATATACAGAAAAAAGAGAGAATACATCAAAAGTAAAAATAAAAGCAACTTTAAGGTAAACATGTAGGGTGTATTTCAAAAAATATAACGGGTATTGCAAAGTTTGTTATGTGTTCTCCTTTTCTCATGCATCTGACTAATATAACATGTGCAAAACATTTACAACGTATGTTTCAGTAGATTGGATGAGGACAATTGTAATAATTATTTGAAACCATAGTTCAATTTAGATTAAATTCTCTTCATTTATACACATAGGCATCTGATCTTAGATGATGATTAGATTATGAGTATTGGTGAGATGGAAAATAAAACAAGTTATAGACAGATTAGAAATGTAACCGGAGAAGCAAAAACTCATATTCGGCAAGGACAACTCAACGAAAAAAATAGATATTTCAGAATGTGGAGAGAGAAAATAATTAAATATAAAATTGAGGTCTGCCAATAACCTAATAATGAGTGGAATAAAGAAAGTAAAATCATATAAATATTTGGGAAACTACTTATAACGGCAAAGATTTAGTTGTGCATATGTTATAGGAAATTGAAGAAATCACTTGAAAAATGAAAAATAAAGTGGTTTAAGGTTTTTAAATATATTCTCAATCTTAATCGATCCTCAATTTTAGTAGACTATAGTTTTAAAATTGACGAAAATGTTATAACTGTTATTCTATTTAGAGCATGCTACATATAGACATTATTTTTCCTTTAATACTTAGTAAATATTTTTAGGTTTAAAGAGTTGAGCGTAATACAGTGAAAACATTTTTTTTTAAACTATTTCTTTACTGATACTAAGTTCATAAATTAATTTTTAAATGTCATATTTTCAAATATTTTTAAGAATATTTATGCTACAAAACTTGCTGGCACATATTCTTATTATATACTGTTCTTAATATTCTTTTAAAACATTTTTATCTTGCAATGAAAACAAAAAATAGTTGTATCAAAAATATAGTATGGACTTAAATTGTAAAAGTAGTGTTGAAAATGTTTTTCAACTATATTATGATACTCTCTATTGATTCTTTGTGACTCACCTGACACATGAGATACTCCAAAGTTAGAACTTTAAAAAATTATATAAAAACTGTATATCCCTTAAGTATTCATTAATCTATGTATTATATCAATATAAATAATAGTAAAATCTTTGTAAAAGTGATTTTGAAAGAATAAAATTAGTAGAAAAATACAATAGAATTAAATTCAGTAGACAAATTTGTTAAAAAAAAATATATATATATATGAAACATGCTTTAAATGGAGTATATATAATCTAATATACATAATAAAGAAAATGACAATAGAGTTGTCATGTCGTGGTAAACATGGAGTTACTTACTTTATCAAATCCTGTTGCTTCTAATCTTTTTCCTAATACTTCACCGATGCCAGCAAGATCAGTAACTGGTTTGTCACCCATAGGCTCAGCGACAAAGTTTTTATGTTTTTGTGATGTGCTGGACATTGTTATAACCTATCAGGAGATTCCAATTATTCAACGGCAGATGTAATGTTAATTCAATATCATATTTGAACGATTTCAGTGTTGCATTTATTTATAAGTTATAGAACATATATATTGCCTCTATATAACCTAAAAATCTTGAACTCGATCTAGTTGATTTTTTGTGAATATAGCATTAGTTAAGAAATCAGGAAAATAAGTTAAAAACTATTTACGGAGGCACTTGTGTGAAAATTTAGTTATTATATACGTATTCTTATACTCACTTGTATACCAAATCCTCTCAAAAAATATACAAACTATATATGCCTCAGAATAGTTGGATATTGTATTAAATTGCTGACAGCCAAATTCTTAAAACCGCTTTAATCTTTCAATGCTAACAGACATCAGTGCTTGTGAACGGTGATAACGAGAGAACAGAAAAGCAAGAGAAACAAAGCGCGTCATATACAAAATTTGTATAACTGCATATCGCTTTACCGCTTAAAAAATGTTACTTATATTTCACACAAAACTGTGACCTAACATAACCAATCATGTGTGAGTATTCCCGTTAAAAGCAGCCTGTGATTGGTCAACTGTATTCAATCCTGAATGGAACGATCAGCAACTATACCGATCGTTTTTATCTCTAATGCTTCAAACGTAAAAAGATAATTTTCTTTTCCCAAGTGGCACATGTTTCCTTTTTGATATCTTTAAGTTGTCTCCTCCAGGATGACTTTTGACAAAGTTGACGAACAGATAAAAAAGTAATCATAAAAAATTTAATTTTAAAAAATTATCCAAAACATGCCTAAATAATGTTACCAAAATAGCATATTAGAAAAGTTATTGCAATTTTATTACAAAGGGTGTTTACCTAAGTGTTGTAAAGTCAACTTATTGATGTTTTAAAGATATCCGAAAAATGCTGATTATGAACGTTTGGTGTTAAAAGTCCTTTGATATTACAAAAAAGAATACTTAATACCCTCCCAAAATAGCCATTTGCATACCCCAAAAAGATAAACTATTTTTCCATCTTTTGATACATTTTTGTCATCCCAAAAGGGTGTTACATAGACGATATTTAATTATAAAGTTTAGGACATTTATTCGTCTCTAAAACGTTATCTATTGCCAGACTGCACATGGCGTCTTCGGGATATCCCAGATTTATTCCGAATATCCCAAAACTGATAACTTTAAGATAACCTCGGGATGTCCAGCTTCGGATACACATTTGTGAGTCTTGGCATATGCCATTAAGAACATCCTTAGGATATTCTCAGGATCGACAGGATGTCCTATAAAAATTATATAAGTTTATTTTTATATATTTTTTAGATTCTATTTACTTAATATACATAAATAAATTTATATAAAGTTCTGCATATAAATGAGGGTATATTCCGTAATTGAAGCACGATTGCGGTTATTAAATTTTACCAAATTTAATCGATTGATTTCGACCGTTAACAAAATCATTCGATGTCATTGGACTGAATTTAATAATCACATCGTGGTTCAATTACGGGATATACAATTAATTAGAATCAGCATATAGTATAACGCTTTAACCGGATAGAGAGACTCCGGAGAGATAACCGGAAACTCCTTCCAGATTCAGAGTCTAGGAAAACTCACCCTGCATACGTACCGTCTTCTAACTCAACTTGAAGTTTGTACGTGATACATTCATAATATACAGTTCGACATGTGAAAGAGGTATTAAAAATCTCTTGTAAAAATTCTGTAAAACGCCTGAACATGTCCAATGGATTTTTCCCAGGATGTCCGTAGGATTATGAATATGCGGACATTTGGACCGAAAGCTTATCAGGACATCCATAGGACTTCCGGAATATCCTCTTATATCCATTAATGGCTTATGCCAAGACTCATAAATATGTATCCGAAGAGGGATATCCCGAGGTTATCCTAAGGTTATCAGGACAGTTTTGGGACGTTCATAATACAATAATTGAGATACTCCGAGGACGTCATGTGCTGTCTGGGATATAATTCTTATGGAAACACGCACTTGTGTGCACATGTTTTTGGAAGGTCAAATATTTTCGATATATTGATATGGATTGATTAAGATATGAGGGCGCGTACACTTGCAATTTGTCGATGTAGAACTTGTGTCATAATTCTGTATGCATTGCATACTCTTAATTGTCAACTACATTTTATGAACATAGTATCTGAGTAATTGTAAAACTTAAAAAGATATATACGTAGTTCTTTGAAATGAAGACAATGCAATTATTTCGTGTTTATCATTGAGGATTCAAGATAGCCGTTGTAAGTCCCCAGTTCCCTTAAAGTATAAATAAAGAAAATATAAAAGATCACGTTAAACCATTTTATAATGAATGCAAAACCTAAGGAATCTTTCACCAGACTTTTTTAGGCAATGTAAGAAGAAAACCGAAAAAAATGCCAAAGGAGTGAGAATTCATTGCAGGTTGTTGACTGTCAATAAATAGTTTGCAACAGTTGATTGATTTGTATTTAATTAATTTCAGTTAAGTTTCACTTCTCATGAAGTATTGTTTTAGATTATATATTCTAAACTCAGGTGGTGCAAGACATTTAATAATTGGGTTCTAAAAACGAAATAGTGATATTTTTGTGGTAAAATAAGACTAGACTTAAATTGATACGAATATATCACATACATAAATTTTATATAAAAATTTAAACAGATGTAAAAAATAGAAAGTAAATATACAGATATTGGAAAATCAATAATTGCTTAGTGATAGTGCTGGATCTATTAAGTTTAAAGCAAAATTGATACACCAATCAGAATTACTTTTATTCAGAGCAATCATTGATTATTTTCTGTGTTCAGACAATACAAGAAAAGCAATAAAGTACATATATCTTATCAACAAAATGATGAAAAAATAACACAGTTAATTTATTCACACATGTAAATATAGGATGGATATAGATATACATTTTTTAAAATCATTTCAATTTATTGTTTGGATGGAACAGAAAACGTTAACAATTGAAAGCACTTGCTTTACGCTTAGTTGCAATGAAGACATAGTATGTATATCATATAGAACTTTTCAGTGAATTAGGGCTTTTTCGATTACTAATTAATATTATTGCATTATCTCAAATAATTTTTATGTAGAACAAGTTGCCAATTGTTTTATTCTTTTGCTAGTAATCAGAGAAATGAAATCTAACGCCAAAAATATATTGCATTTTGGAAAAAAAGTCCATTTTAAAAGAACAAACATTATTTCCTTGCACTACCTAAAAGAAGTCTGGGATACAGATAATCTTATCATTACACATTCAATAATAAACAATCAATATGTCCTAGAATCCAATTACGTATAAGAATTAACAATGGCGAGCTCAACAGGTTTTTGTAAGGTGTAAAATGTTGTGAGATGGATGACACGATGAGGCAAGGATTATCAGGGATATAGAATATCATAGTGGCCAGGACGATAGAGTAAGTGGACAGTTGGTAATGCTCCTTCAGGAAAGTCATGTGCTGTCACTTCAGTACCTGCACCTCGATCCATGTAACGTACTCGGACTCCAGTTCCAAGAGCTGTGCTCATTGCTATAATGTGGATATGATCAGACTCTTTGTACATCGGTTCTACTTCCTGCAATTAATGTATTGTTTTTATTTTTAACGTAATTATTCGTTTTACAAATTGTTATTTTCGTATATCTAGTTTTAGAACCAACCTGATGACAGAATTCTGAAATCGTACGATCCCCTTCTATAAAGTGTTGATAAAAATCCGCCTCTCGTTGTAATTGGCCAGAAGTTATTAATCTAAGATATACAACCACGTAATCTGAATAACCTTGCTCATTGAATAATTTATGTAATTCCAATCGACTGGCCTCTGAATCCCCACCAACTTTGTCAATCACTTCCATAAACTGTAAAGAAGTGTCAGTAACAATCTGATTCGTTCTTATAATTTTCATCATAATTTTGTCAATGCTTTCAAAGTAATACTATTAAAGTTACTTACCGTGTCATGAAAATCTTCGACAGTGAATTGTGGAAATCCTAAAGCAACAAGGTTGTCTTTACTCTTCAGAGCAAGTTCTCTAAATTTTTCATATTCCTCCTTGTTATCAATCAGTCTTTCAAGGTAAGCATAGCTAAATGCTCGGAAGAAACAGTTCCCATCGGGCCTTGTTCTTCTAATGTAAGAGTATTTCTGCCCCAAAACTTTTGTCTTTGCAAGATATACTTCATCCTTAGCATATTCAAGCTCTAAGCTTAGTAAAGACTCTTTTTCACCTACTAGAGCTATTGACTCAGATATCTGAAATAAATATATAAGCTCCAATTTGTATATATATTATTAACTTAATAATAAATTTTATACTTATCACTTATAAATTATCTATTAATTCTGTTTTTATGTTTATTAAAGTATGCAAAGTTATCTTAACCCTTGAAATAATTAGGCAATGAATGGAATCGTAAATCAAACAGAATATTTCAAACCAATAATAAAAAATAATAATAGTACCATTTAAACTTTACAACATTTTAGAATTTGTTATATCACACTGATGTTTGCTAAAATAATTGAGATGTACTGTTTATTTAAGGATTAAAATCATGTGAATGCAAAGTTTAATTTTTAACCTAAAAATAATCATAACAAACTATTTTGATAAGTAAACTATATGTAACTATGATTGATTTTCACTTTTTATATTAATTTTTCTAGAAAATTATGCAAAATTTGTGTAGGTAAGATATTAACCTCTTTTTCAATACGTCTCTGTTGTTGAAGGATTAACTCATCTTGATTGACATCTGTAACGAAATGACAATTAAAAACTGTTGTTATATTGCATTTTTTTATAGAAAATATTCTTTAAAAAAACCTGTATTTTCTGATGACCATTGCGGTGATCGTTTGTCTTCCATATTTCAGTGAATTTTCATTAATTTCAAAGCTACTACTGTCTAATCACGAGCCAAAAACAAAAGTCCGATGACTACCATTGCAAAATGTGCATCCACCACACATCTTTTGCTCGCTAAGGTTGGCTGATGGTATAAAGCATGGTGGAAGTAGACAAGGTGTGGTGGTTCTCGAGACGTGTTTTCGAACCTACTGCGCAGTCAATAGCACCGGCCATTTTGTAACATGTATATAATGTATACCAGAGTTACATATAAAGGTACTATTTCATTCACGCGATCGCGAGAACGAAGAAATCACGCTGATTGGTTAAAAATTGAAAGGATGTCAATTTCCGTATCACGTAACTTGCGCAGCCAATCGCGACCCGCAATTCCGTTCAGTTCGCTTAGTTTCGACTGTGCAGAGTTTAAACAGAGTTAACCAATCACTTAGAGGAGTTGAATGGAATTGACCAATGAGGCCTCTAAACTTTGTGTAAACTTTGCACGGTGGAAACTAAGCCATTATCTATCGGAAAACCACTGAACTCTAACAATACTGAAATCCATACGGCAGTGGTGGGTGCCGCGCAGAGAGAGATATTAAAGACACAGGTCAGTGTAGCGGCCTGTCTCTATAACACATGGTACAGTCTCTGAAAAAGTTTAAGCTGGGATAAAGCAATGCGCATGGAGAGGACTGAAGCCCGTCTTCTTCAAAACGCTGTTCAATGCATAAATTCCGTTTATCATTGAAACACAAGTGCTTGATTGGCTAATAGCAAAGTTAAACTGAGTTTATGCATTGAACCGTGTCGAAGAAAATGGGCCTAAGCCAACATAACATAACCATAACCTGAAATTGTGGTACATATATGTATTTTATTTCGAAGACTTCATTAGTCATTAAGCTACGCTTACTTATAGGAAAAAAAATTGGCCAGCATGTTTTTTCAACAGATTTTTACTTTTTAACCTGCAGAAATAAGAAAATATTCGCTCTATACGTTAGTGTCCACTTAAGTTTATAAAAATTAAACATGAAAAGAAGGGTGAAGAGCAGTAGTCGAACTACAGCCAGGAGCCCATGTCAAAATTATATTTCAGATGTTCTGTGACGTTATTTTTTTATTTACGGACACAAGGCGGCTCCGGTTACCGATACAGATAACGTTCTCGATTTCTGGTTCCCTTCGGATCGCCACCCTGCTCAGAAGCTATGCTCTCGGGTTGATTCGTATAGTTACGCCATTGCTCTCGGAAGATTTCGTTATTGTGTAGTTGAAGTTGAGGTGCTCGAATCTGCCGTCGAGACAAAAGTCCGGGTGAGATACAGGCGCCCCGTTGGAGATGGGCAAAGGGCTGTAGTGCTCTCGTGATATTGAGGAAATTCTATGAATTTCTGTGAGTGTTCCGGAGGTGTAGTGCTGTGCCCTAGTTCAGTGTCCACCTGAGAGTCTTTTGGATACCGTTCTCGGCCTTCACGGATTAGCTGCACCAGCTCCGGTGAGGACTAACAATTTATTAATTGGTGAAGGGATTTCGATTGATAGTTAAGATTCGTTCTGTTACGTTCTCGATTCGTCGCTCTCTGCCCCTCGCACTATTTGCCTGATGCTTACACCGATCCTCTCTAACTCAACGTACCAGCTTGAGTGGCCGTGTATTTCCGTAACCGTTCGCTCCCGTTTGTGCATCCAGTTGTGTTTGCTGATCATATGCGACCCAAAGACCAGCACCTGCAGTTCCTGGTGAAAAGAGAATCGGCTCACGCCCGCCTGGCTTGCGAATGCATGTGCGAAGGATGGACGGCCGAAGGTAACGTAGGTTGGTTCTCAAAGATAGTTCGGTCTCGGGTGTTTCGCTATCGGTGTTGAGTTAAGAAAAGATAATACGTTACAGTTCTTACAAATATTGACCTGTAATCCGAATGCATGAATAAGGAATACTTTTGTTTCAAAAAAAGTGTGTAGTGCCCTGGCTTGGAAATTCGTAGGTATCGGGTTCAATGCCCGATCAGAACTTTTAATTTTTTCGGAAATTTTGAGCTCTTCAGTTAATTATAGGAGGGGGGAGATCTGGGCAACCTGTTATAGACTAAGGACCTAACAGTGTGGTCCTTTCTGATAGAGATTGGACATTTTTCATTCACTTTCAATAGTGCAAGTTTGACTGCGAGAAATGGTTGGTATCTTGTGACAAGAGTCACTAGAAAGACAAGGGGTATTCGAGCGAGTACTAGTTCGCTGCCACGCCACCAGGTGGCCAAGGCAACTCGCAAGAAGAAACGGAAGATCGGGGCAATAATTAGTCCGCCGATATGCCAAATTGGGCTCGAAAAGATATATATTTTTGTATCCTGTATCTTGTACCCTGTATTAATATTCAATATTCAAATATTGAGCTTCCCTTAACCGAGAAACATTTTTTTGACTACACCGTCCGTCGAGGACTCTGTGGTGCTACCCTGGACAAATTTTAGCAGAGAGTGATTGCTCTCGTATCATACGTAGCCGGAAGTGTTGGCTTCCACAGCCTCCAACCATTCCCGACATTTCTGCCGATTGTGACAGACCCGACAGAGGATAAAGAATCAAATGATAATAAACAAGGAAAAGTACCCGAAAGAACGTTTTATTATTGCTGTAACACAACTATCCCTTTACCGTTCCGAAGCCTGGTTCACTCTAAGAGCTAAGTGGCCAAAATCGTCATAGGAGGGAACTGGTACTTTACCAGTCTTGACAGTTGAGAATAATATACGTTACAATCTCAATAAATTACAAAATCGTAGAATATGCAGTTTATATAATTACGCGATATAAATGCATATTTCAGATTGTAATCTTTGATGTAGACTAATTGCGTTCTCTTCTATAGAATTGAATTATTCAATTTTGATTATTAAATCACGGATTTAACGAATAATATTTAATGTTAATGCCTATACATTTTCATTTCAGAATTGGTACATAACCTCCTATACAGTGAAATGCTTAACGATCTTTATGAATTGCAGTAATCGTTAGAATTATATTTTGTAATTTCATTATTTGTACGAGCTCTGTCGTTTAACGGTACTAATTGTAGTGTGCTGTAATTGGCTGTAATCAAAATATAAATAAAAGGCCGGAGATCACCGCCCCTTGCCGCATGTGTGCTGGGTCAGGAGGCAGGAGGAATAGTACTCGTGGGACAAGGGACAGGTGAGGATCGAGATACCAACTTATTAGTGGTGTATAAGTCTACCCAGGAAATCCCAATCACTACACTCATATTAATTTGCTAATGATTTACTAATGGAATATTTAATATTTGCAGGGATGAAGCTCATGTGTTTTATAAATTCGCCTTTTTCATTCTGACCCTGCCACCATTATGTTGTCTAGGGTATCCCTTGTCACTGGGTTTACCCTCATTTGTGTTTTGGGGCTACGTATGGGAAACGCTTAATTGCATCGTATGTCACAGCTATCACCAAATATATTCTGTTGGTATCTGGGATGATGTTTTGCCCCCGGAGGACTATTTTGTCAAAAAGTCACTATTCGTTGGCTTCATGTTTCGTGGTTAAGTTAAATTGATTCTCGAATAACAACGTATAATTTTATATAGTACAATTCTTAAAATGTGACTCAGTTTCCATATACTGCTAAGAGCTAATACATTGATAATCGAAATTTGCGTAAGCATCGATTCATGTTTAGCGAGCGACATACATAAGTGGATTCCATATTGGATTATGGAAAGAGTTTTATTTAAATGGTAGTTTGGGCGGTGAGATCTTATTCAGCTGCAAAGAGATAAACTTGAGTATTGGCATAACGTAGCTTAAGTGCTCGATCGTACACTACGTAAATTCTCATGACTCCAAGTTGAATCTATAAAGATGCTGAATTTTCAGTTTCTCCAACGTGATTAAACACTGAAATATGAAATTCACTTTATGGGTCACGATTCGTAATAACTCCTTCTTTCTCATACTACCTATAATGTTTCGTATCTCGTGAATGATAGCACGTTTAGATATATCGAGACACAAAAGCACGAATAATCATAAGATTCTTACGATGGTAATACTATTCGAATTTCTTCAATCGAATATTAGTTCGAGAAGATTCTGTTATTAATATTTTTAAGAGCGCAGACTGCGTTAATTAAAAGTTAGTAAATTCAATCAAGCGCGAAAGGTTAATGTTACTGGGAATTACGTTTTCTACGTGTGCTAGAGTAGATCCGCCCCGCATCTTACAATTAGCCTCGATTCGCAAAGCTCCAACGTCGCTTTCCACCAGGTTTACTTTAGTGCACTTTAAGTGCTGATAATTAACCCTTTAGCCCATTTAATTACGCTTTATCACCTATCTTCGAAGTACTGTAAACTAGAGCCGAATGCCAGCAGAAAATTACAGTAGTCGAGATTTTACTTTCATGTATTAACTATGCATCTTTCAGTGTTGGCGAGTCGCCTGACGGACCCGGCACATATACATTTCTTATGACCAAAGAAAAAGATGCCATCACTGGAAGGTTAAATTACATACATTTACTGTTTCCGAAATGAACTACCGAATCTTTGATGGTTACACCAATGTCTGATTTATACTCCTTATGTTCTTATATTGAGCACTTTAAAAATATCTAATATTGAAAAGAACAACTTTTAACATTGTAGAAGAAAAAAATCTATAAATACCTCTGATTGTGTATAGTTTAAATGAAAATAAAAATGAATTAATTTAGGCGTACTTTTATGTATTAACTGCACACTCTATTTTTCGCTTACAGCTCCTCTTTTGTTTCATGTCCTAACGCACGCTGCTCTTTCATTCTTCTTTTTCTCACTCGCACACGCATCTCGTTCTTCAAGTTCAAACTTTACTGACGTCCATACATTTATCCGACCTATTACACACACTCCTCATCGTCAATCGTCGACCAATCATCCCATGTAGGTTTTGCCAATCGAACGGAAGCGGCCAATGTTCGGCCTAACATTGTTTTGCCAACCGTTGGTTTGCGATAATTTCAATTAGTTTAAATTCGGCACAAATATTTTTTATTTTTGGAATATTAATAATGCTTGAAATACTCCATATCGTCTGGTATTCATTCCGAAAAATGTGTACATATGAACTTTTATTGCAAAATAAAATTAATGCTTTCACTATAATTATTTTGTGGATGTTCATTGATTTGTTGAAACCAATTCTCGGCCGATTGTCTTAAGTGACAATGAGGTCAATATTGAATACCATCGCAGGGCCAATATTCGATGCCAACGTCGGGCCAACATTAGGCACAATCGTCGACGACGCACAGCAAGGCCCACGGCCAAGCGGCCTAAAGGTCATTCTACAATGCAACGGAACACGTAACACGGTACGTATAAGCGGAGCGATATTCAACTGTATATTTCCCTAATTCCATTGGATCCTCCAATCAAGAAGGAGAAAATCGTTTTGTGGAACCGAGCAAGGCAATTGTTTTTTTCACGTAAGCCGTTACAGATTACAGAATGGCCCACGGCCAAGCAACGGGCCAATAGAGGGGCCGGTATACCCGCAAGCAGAAGCGGGTCAACGAGCCAATAAGGTCCAAACTTTATTTATTATAGAATTCTGAAAAGGAGTTCCCAATTAATTTGTGGAACTCTGAATTTTTCCCTGACGGCTCGAATGTGTATTAATTTCCATTCCTGAATATATCAAGTATACATATGCAATACATGTATAGTATATCAAAAATATACATGTGTCGTATACTTTATACACATGTAACATATATTTCAAATTCATTTAAGATTTATGCAAATATTACGAAAATCGGCAAAATCTAACCGAAAAATACATTCCATATACATATATGTATGTATAGTACAGATATATTAAATACGTGTATTTATATTTCCTGGTTACGTTTTAAATATATTTTGTACACAATTTCGCATATACTTAAAATACATACATTTCCGTGTGGGTCGGGCTGATATTAAATGCCAATGCTGGGCTGACATTAGATGCCGTCGTTGGGCCAACGTTAGACGCCATCGTTGGGCCTATATTATATGCCAATGCTGGGATGACATTAGACGTCGTCGTCGGGCCAATGTTGGATGCCAGCATCGGGCCCGAATTATCATCCAGAAGTCGTTCGACGGTTGGGCCAAATTTGGGTGCCAATGTTGGCAACATTGGCATGCGCTCGTGGCCTGACCGTCGGCCGGGTCCGATCACCCTACATGGAATACCACGTATTCCCTAGCAGTCACAAGATATTCACTCGCATCCTAATACTTACACTTGGAGTTACATAGCTTTTGAATTAGAATCGATAAAGCAGATTTTATACAGTGGAGACTCGATTATCCGGACCTCGGTTATACGGATTCGTGATTATCCGGATTGCCAATCGCGAGCAAATATCTTTGTAGTCTAGTTTAAAAAAATTGTATCTAAAAATTGTAATCTAAAATTTGTTTACGTCAAATGACAATTACCAAATATTTTAAACAAAATTAAACTACAGCGACTGTCCTATGTTGTTGATTTTAATAAGTTTAATTTGTTTTTGTTGTTTTGAATAAACATCTAACATTACGTATTAATCCTAGAAAGATACCATATGACAATGTACCTAAAAGATAACCATACGTGGGCGACGTAGGTTATCTTTCTAGAGTTAATACATATGTAATACAAAAATCGCTTTTTTGTTATGATAAAAATCGGTTAATTGAGTCTCCACTGTATTAAGCTTCAAGAATAGGTTTGGTAAAATCTCATATAACGGGAGAGGGATCTACCGAGGTGCGAAGGATCCAACCAATATAACAAAATTTCTTAGAATAAGTTCACAAAGAAGAAGTTTCTAGAGGGAAGCTATATAAACTAAATCCTAAACGCGAAACTGGCGAGAGGGACTACGGCCTCCAATTGGAAAAAGTCGCAGATGGGATACATGAAGATTAAGGCCTCGCGCAGAGGAAGCATATTGGCATGAATAATTTAGAATAAAAAATTACAGTCAATATGAAATCGTCATCAGTGGCAGTCTCTCAACAGAGCGTCACGGAAAACAGTTACAATTAGCGAGAATGAAATTAATTTGAGTAGGAACTCAAAGGAACTCGCCAGTGTTGTTTTCCCTTGTCTTTTAGGCAAGTTCTTGTGAGAGAAATGGGACCGTGAGAATAAAAGGGAATTGACCTTTTTATACGAAATTGTTTTTTTAATCCTTCTGCTATTTTGGTTCGCGACCCCTGGAACTTTCCATGTCGGACCTGAGAAGAGGGGAAAGCTCAATTTCCTAACAGATAATTAGAGCGTCCCTTATTCACAATAAGGCCGGTAACTTCAAAAACGGTAAACCGCGTGAAGCACTGGCTGCTATTAACCGAGCGATTATCCAAAATAAAAGGTAACTCTAGGATCTAAGCAACAGCGTAGGGTCAAGAAATATTTCGCTAAGACGGTCATAATAGCATAGTTTAATAAAATAAAGGTATTTGTTTATGAGGGAGAGGATGCCATTCCTAATAAATTACGGTAAGTTATAGAAAAGATATACACCGAGAGAAGAATTCAAAGTCAAAGCCAAAATCGAACGTAAGAAAGTGACATATGTCGCTGGAAAAGATAGAAGAGAGAAAATATAATAAATTAATATGAAACAATTTTTTGGACGGGAAGACGACAAGCCGGAGCTTCCACGTGGTCGAGAAGATATAGTCGGTAGTTTAGAAAGTATACGACAGTTCTAAAGTGCTAATTCAAAGAAAATGGACACTTCTTACGATGTATCGAGATAAACGATAACTCTACAAAAAATTCTTAATATAAATGGTATCCGGCACTATCGGCTTTTTACTTATAGTGGGACTGGAACGGCATTAAGTCCCGGTATCCGAAAAAATTATCGTCGAGACTAAAGGCCGAGACGGATATTGTTTTAGATAAATTCTGTTCACCAAATCTAACGGGAACGTGAGCGGCAGGCTAATCCGTGGACTTCCTTCCTTCAATTAGAATTTCGGTATTAGCTTCCTTCCTTCGAACGGTCCTTAAAGGGTTCCCCTCCATAAATGAGTAATTTTCAATTCGCACGATAGAGCCCCGAAAAAATATAATAATACAGAATAGGTAAATCTAACAAATTACGGTAGCCAGAGACGAGGCGTGTGGTGGCCACAGTCCGAAGATAGGCAGAGCTGAGTGCAGGGGTTCTTAATGTAGTCGATCGTGAGTCTTCCGTGCGAGATTCAGGATAAGGAGTGGGCCCTGATGTCTTCTACGTGGGCCACTGATAACGGGAGCGCCATGTAACGTTCGGTGACTGGGCGACACGATACAGGAAATAACTATTTCACCTATCGGCGACACAAGTGGCGAAGTCCTTCTTCAACAGGTTCCGTGCCAAGCCCTTTTTGCCTGACTTGTCATTTAGGCCATTTGATATTTCGACTAAAGATTGATATATTATCACACAATATTTCATTATATCATCAATCGATAAGCAGTTACCTTGTTTAGAGTAGTTATCATATCGTATACCACCGGTGGTACATGTGGCCTGAAGAACATGTTAATGGCCTGTATGGACGGCTAATAAAAGTCGTGAAGGGATCCCATCTCGGGTTTCCTTTGCTTCACAAAAGTTATCCGGAACGAACAGTAGTTTAGTCCTGCATTTGTAGATGCCTTCTCCGGTAACTCAGGAAAATCTCTTTACCGGTCCGCTTCGTGCTCCTGAAGATAAACCTACATTTGTCCATAGCGATCTAGGAGATAGGCGAGTACGAATAGGAAAGCTAAAAGAATAGAAACGAAAAGCAGAGAAATAGATTGGAGATAGGTATAAGAGACAATAGGCGGGAAAACATAGTGCGTAACGAGAGACGTGACAAGCAAAAGCAGTCTTTGGAATATCGGGTGACTGACGTTTGAAACATCTTTGCTGGTAGATTTTTCTTTTCCCTACTCCTAACAATCTTTGAGATTGAATTTCCCGAATTCACGTCACACTAATTAAAACTGTGTATGCGTAGCACATATTAACCAATTTTCCAGTTGTAAAATTTTGCGTTAGTGTAATTTTGTATGCTCCTTATGAGTGTGCGAAATGGGAGGTAAGTGCTGGGGGCTGGCGGTTTTAAGAACTTAGGCGACACAGGATTAAATGATAAAATGAAATAACCAATATTTATTAAATTATTGACGAAAAGTGCATAATGCGACAATTGTAATCGTCAAGATTACGTATCAGTATTGTAGGAAAGAATTGTCAGGGAATCGTCCGATATTTGCTGTCTATTCCTATTTCTCTCTGATCTGTCTTTAAAGACTAGAAGATGCGCATGCGTTAGTAAGGTAGTTCTAGTGGCGCTGTGTCTATCTATTAACTATGGTACCACGTGGAAATTGATTAATCACGGCGAAGATAATAGATCGAACTCAATATGGCGTCAATTAAAGTTTCTGAGGTAGATCGCGGTGCTCTTGTCAGAACTCTGATAATTTGTCTCTACGTAATGTGCTCGGCGGAGCAGCTAGCGCTAATATGCCGGAGCCTCCGACTAAATTATATTATTTTACGTGGATTGACTTTCGGGAGATGTTTTTCATCTCTCGGCTGTTGAAACTATCCGCTCGTCCTTATTGTCTGTTTCTATAAATAGTGCGCTCTCAGTACAGGAGTACTGAGAGGTTGGTTGATTTGTAACGTTACATTACATAATTCTGTATTGCCTAAGTTCTTAAAATCGCCTACGCCGAAGGTAATTACCTTCGTACACTCATAAGGAACGTACGATATTGCACTGTTGATAAACGTTACATTATACATTGTATAAGAGCATATACCCTTTTTCAAATGTCAAAGACGTAACAGTCATCAGCTTTTTGCGGAATTTGGGTGCATCATATGATAAATATTCACGTGATATAAGTTTATTATTTGCGAATATAAATTATTTTAAATATACCCTAAATAGTGTTCTAGGAGACTTTCATTGTTTATTCGGAACGTGTTTCGTATTTTCCATCCATTTCCACGACGATAGCTCAAATTTTGTAAACCTTAACACTAGAACGACCAGCATTGTTTTTGGTGCATTAGGTATCTTATATTTATAAGAAACTTCGATATTAGAGTGTTTAATGAGTAATACATTGGCATATGGCAACATGACTCCCGAAAAAAACGTCCTTATAATTTTTTTAATTGAAAACATTAAATCTGAAATCGTCATTTTGACGAGTTTGTTTGTGCTAGTGTTAATGCTCTGTAAAAAGAGACAAAACTATTGCGAGATTATATAGAAATTGATACTGAAGCTGAAATGTGGAAGTATTGTATATTGATAATAATATTCTAGTAAAACAAAGCTAGTACTGAGAATGTTTATTTCAATAGGTATTGAGGATAGGGTGATCGATTTAAGTGCAACTAGGATTAAGGTTAACAATTTCTTTATCTATTTAAAACGTCTTACAAAACCAACGCACACATCTTAGTGGGTTGTTGGTCAATTCCACTATTCCTCTCATTTTCCTTATTAAGAAAAGCCTGACCCCGTGCAATACTCCCCTATACTCTCTCCCGCGCCGTTCTATCGCTAGGACATGTGATAAAAGTTCTAATTTTGTTCTTCTGACATGACCTGCAATCCGGTAACCTAACCCAACGCACTTGTACTTATTCTACGATCTTTGTTTTCCTATTCTACGAAAAATCTCTTAAGCCTATTGAACACTGTTAAATGTCAAAATACTGATTTTATTTTATTGCTGTTGCGTATGAGATTCGGCCAATCAGAAGGCTGATCAACGAATCGGCTGATGTTTTTAATAAGGTAGTAGTTGTTGGTGGTGTGGAAATCACCGTGGTGAACGGCGGTGTTTTTGTGTGTGTTGTTCCTCGGAAAAGATTCTGCCAGAAAAATAAAGATCTCAACTATTCTTTTTCTAACAAAGTGTGTGGTTTGAATTCTTTCTTTTTTATCGATCTAGAGGACGATTGCTGCAGCCTGTTCAGAACAAATACTAAAGTGTAACCTGAAAATAGAAACTAAGTAAAACAAGAACAGAAAAGGGTTCTTGATACTACAATATTATAAATATTATACATTTATTACAATATTATAAATTCGTTATAGCTATGAATTGTTTTTAAAGTATCTTCTTCAAACTTCACGGAACAAAATTTCCAAATAGAACTGGATTCCCAGCAGGATATCTCTTGAGGTCTGTTAGGCATTACAGTTATGTATATCTTGCGTCAGTTTCACCATGGTTGTCATATGTTGCGGTTATGGTCTACATTTTTCTAATTTTCGGAGCAGAGACCGCGTAAAATGCTACAATGCTTCTCAATTCGAGTATTCTTGTACATCTCACCGTTGTTGCCATATATCCGCTCGATACATTTTCGTTGACGTGAAAAATTGAGCCGTTTGATCAAAAAATTCTATCCTATTACTCTCGGTGTCAGGCGGCAATATTTGTACGTTGTCGATACATTTCCACGAAATGACTGAACTTTTTAAATTAACTTATCCAGTTATTTTGATATTTTATATTCTGCCAATACATTGTTGTCAATTCACTGGAATTAAATATTTTTCAGTGGGGTTTTGAGTACTCGATTTCGATGTATAAGTTTCTTTGCAAACCGTTGAATGACAACGAAACGGAATAAGGAGTATTGAACTATTTAAACATGAATCTATTATAAAAATCGAATGGATGGGCTAGTTTCAGTTGGCGTAATATCCCTGCACAACACTATAAATATTGTTTATCGGATTGGACACCGTTACGGCGACACTTTGAATCTTCTTGACCCACTTGCTAGTGATTTATACTTGTATTCTACAAATTGATAACTGTTTAAATGTTTTAACCGTATGTGTTTGATTCGTGTGATTATTAATCTTGACCTAAAATTGATGTATTTATAGTTTATGAGTAATAAAAATTAAGAAAAAAATTGACAGCGTGACACTGATACTTGAGAGGCACTTGCAAAATTATTTTATCGTTATTTAAAGTTTTTGACGAAAAATGAAAAATGCGAAATGTGTAGTTAGAAAGAAACTCGAAATTACTGCAACGATCATAAGGGACTCCAGCCGTACGTAGAAACACAGCCGATTTGTCATTTACACATGACTCGAAAATCTTTCCCAAATTTCTCAAGACTACGTAATACAAAAGATGTTTGTATTCTCGAAATACTTTGTGGGCACCAGACGCATCGTTGCGTCACGATAGGCAAAGGAACAACTCCCCGGAAAATAGAAGCTGAAGTCCGACTGGCAGGATTGTAACGAAAAGGTATGATAGAGGAGGAAGGTCGACGGTTCTCCAGGAAATCGTACTTCATTTTGAATCGAAAGACGACGTATATACAAATGTATTTTAAACCTTCTTTTGTTATCCACTTTCTGGCATCTTCATCTTCGACGGTTCTTAAGGGGTTAGGCCACTGTAGGGTTTTCAAAAACTCGATTCTTTTTTTTTTATAAAGAGGTACCTTAGCCTATAGAATTATATTCCAACAGATTATGTACGTGAAAAATCCCTAAGTACTCGATTTTCGTATTCTAGGTGTTGAAACATTATTCATGTCCTGACTTTCTACAAAGTTTGAACGCGGTTATCTCAAAACTACATTTTTCAAGTCGGCCAAACTCATAACTCAAGCAAATTTCAATCGATTCATTTGAAATTTTAACCGTACATTTAGAATTATGTTGTCTAAGGCAGTATGTAGGATTTTTACATTATATTACATAGTTACTTTTTTATAAACAATTTTTCTGACGATTTTCTCATGACATTGTATACTTTTTGATTTAGAAATGCGCCATTTTGGAAAAAATCAATATATTGAAAAAATTCTACGTACTTCTATAGCTATTCTCATAAATAATTGAAAAACCTTCGGTTTTTCATCGTAACTTAAAAACTGCAAGAGGTATTGGTTCGGCCGTAGACATAAAGGAGTCATCGGAGGAATGCTATGTAGACGCCATTTTGACGTGTATCACTTTGAAAAAAATTATTTTTTATAGTTCATTACTTTTATAATAAAGTCCTTATTTGTAATTCCGATTTATTACATGGATCCGCTGAAAAAAAATTTACAAAATTCGTCTATTTTTTGCCGCCTCTACAGTGGCCTAACTCCTTAAAAGTTCCACCTCTTCTATCGTTGAAGTGTATTCTTGAGAAATAAACGCTGAAATTTATTAAATGAAAACGAAAACGGAAATCAATAAGATGTACAAATTTGCAATATCTTTCATTACAACAGTAGTCTCAACCCTCAATAAATATTTGACGTATTAAATTAAAAAAATAAAATACTCAACTACATACAGTTCAGTATATTTCATTTTCTCGGTAAGTATAATTGCTGTATATTTGTGCTGTACGAAAAAAAATTGTACATATTATTCTCATTTAAAGATTTATTCATTTTCCAAAGTATATTGTAAGGTCGTTGCAGCAATCTTGATGGTATGTTTGTAGATGTTTTGATTGTAAAATACTATTACACTGTACAATAATAACCACTAGATGGTAAATATATGAATTTCGAGATTCTGCTGCATCTTGAAATACGTTTAAGGTAGTTCTAGTATTTAGGAAAATACCTGAGGACCATTGAGTACAGAGTTTTATGTATACAAAATTTGGACGTAGCTCAACGACATTTTTTCATTAGAATTATAAGTATGTATGAGGGGTATTAAAATAGAGTCTTATAGTAGAATTTCACGTTCAACTTCACTAACTTTCATATAAGACGAGTGCAAATCCTGAATATAAGCAAACTACAGTCTAAGTACAGGATTTACATTTGAAGATAATTCGCAGAAGTTGCAAGGAAATTGAATCAAAGTGTTACTACAAAAGGAGAAATTTTCTGCAAAAGTAAGTATATCTTGTAATATAATTAATATAATTATTAACTTTCTTGGCTACAAAAAATTCACTTATGAAGATATTTCCCTTTTTAAGCTAACCCGCAATATCACTTTTTATCAAGACAAAAGACTTTATATGTGCAATTACTGCACCATTTGCTTTTCATGATTTGTTAGTGACTTAGGCGTCTTAAGTAATTAAAATAATTCATATAGACAAATCTCTTGTCTTGAAATCACACGAGTTTTCTGGATACTTAAGGTATAACTGGATAGATATGCAAAAATCGCAGAAATTCTTGAAAATTTTATGAAAGATAGCTCTTTGTAGAATAATAATGTATGAATTATTTCAGATTTTTTCACTAAATAATTTGGTAGCTGTGAATTTTTGAAATTGAGAAATTTAACACGGTCGATTATGGGAAAACAGCCTCTACGGATTCTAATCGTTGCAAAACGGATACAGCTAAATCGCTGTAAATTCTGCAAAAATAAGATGATGTGGTGTATGGCTCGACGATTGATTGTGCAAAGTTTTAAATAAATTGGCTGTCATTGTCGAGAAATTAATACAATTAGGGATTATTATGAATTACTCTGTGTTGACGTGGCAACGTTGTAGAAGAGTATCGTGATTATTCTGTCGGTATAGTAGTGTCTACTATATCAACAGAATAATGGTATAGTATAGTTCTTCTGAATTTTTTCCCTTTTTGTTTTGCGTTGTTTTTTGGTAAAGAAAAGTTGGCTGATTAATTAATGTCGTAACGGGTTTTCTTTGATTAATATTATATATAATCACATTTTATTGTTAGTTTTATAGTATGTAATTATTGAATGGTCTATATATTATAAATCGAGCGTTGCGATGGACCATCGTTGACTCTTTGTTTAAATAACAACGAGTTTAGTTTGTCGACACTTTTCGAGGAAGACGGTTGTGTTATCTTTCAATAAAGATTCTATTTGCTTAAAATACATCCGTCTACATTTAATTTAGGAATCATCCTGGCAAAAGCAAGTACGGAAGTGTGCGACAGTTTCATTTTCAAAATGTAATTAGGAGGTAGGAAACGTATAAAATTCAATTACGTGATAAACGCTATACATAATTACATATAGTTCATTTTAGCATGTACATTCTTTCACGCGTTATTATTATTAAAATTTTCTTTGAAATAATGACAAATATTAGCAATACTCTTTTGCTGAACGCTCTTCATTTTTCCTATCGAACTAATGAGCTCAATTAAACCAGCTTCGATATGAGCGACGTACGTATTACATAATTTTTCTATTGTTTGGCCAGCTTCTGCCAATTTTCTTTTAACACTTGCACCAATATATTTGTTCATTGGAGATAAGCTCTTTAACATACTATGAGATTTTTCTAATTGCATCCAGCGTTCAATTTGAAGCGCGAATAATACCATGTACCCGAGTGTGATTGGTTTTGGGATATTTAGCTTTCGAAAAATTGTAGACAAAATCTCATAATTGTGAGCACCTGTAAGAGAAATATTGAGATCTTTTGCCAAACCAGAAATGGAGCATTTTGTTCTTTCAGTGGTTTGTCTGATGATAAGTAAGGTATCAGAAAATCCCTCAATCACCTCTGCAAATTGGTCAATTAAGCAATAGCTGTTAATGGCTTTCATCAGCCTAGGGCCATAAAATTTAAGATTGTGGACTGCAATGCAACATTTATTTTCAAATGATGACAGCCATTCATGCAGATTACTCAACGCAGCTCTTAGTGGGACAGAATCCACTGCCAGACCATCATGGTAAAGTTCACCTTACGAATTTGTCAAACCGTGAACTGCAGTTGCTGGATCAGAAATGGCTTTGACTGACGTAATATATTTTGAATAGCTCTTGAGTCCACACTTTGCACCAATTTGCAAAATATCGCAGTTCCTTTCGAGGCCAGTAGTCTCTAAATCCAAAAAAACGGCACGAATCCCTTCGAGGTTGTCTTCTTAAGGTTCCGAAGTGATTGGGATCGCTGGTTCAGTGAAGAGTCCACAATTGGGCTTGTACGTGACACCTTCAGTGTTTTCCTTCCTATGACGGAGCGCTGTTCGAAGTTTCTTCAATTGGTTTCGCCTTTTCTTGTAGGCAGGATTTCGATGCCTTATTCAATTTTGAGTGACTATCTTCTGTACTCTTGATACATGACGTGTATGATGTTTCCTCGGAGACAACGTAAGGTTTTTTGCGATTTTCTGAGTATAGTCTGCTCCAAGGTTCTTCTGAGCAACGATACATGCAAAACGATAATCAGCAGAAGCAGTGAGGCTGTAACATCTTGATTTCGGTGCTTTACTTGCCATTAAGCTTTACGCTATTTTGGGGTTATGGTTACATACACTCATTATACCAGCGCTAAGCCACGCTAAGCTATACAGCACGCTCGCTTGGTATATATTGACTTTTGAGGTTATTAACGATCATAATTACATGATATGAAGGTTTTAATTAAACTTAAAAGTTAGAGGATTTTTTTTGTCGGACAGTTGAAACAGTCGTATAGTCACTGACGGAAGCTTTAGGAAGCATACCCTAATATCGTAAAATTCGGCTTCATTTATCATTAAAAAGAGCAAATTAATAGTTTAAAGTGTTCATTCATTATTAATTTATCTATTTGTTAGGCTAAACATGTACTATACGATGATGATTTGTAAATACGCGATTTGCCCATTTTGGACTCACTTTTTGCCAGACGATCCGTCCTTATTCCTAAGCTCATTACTATTTATAAGCGAAAGTATTTCTGGATTTTCCCTTTCCGCATCAATTGCATCGTCGAAAGTTGAGGGAACACAGGATAGTGTGCTTGACAAAAGTGCAGTCGACGTCGTATTGATGCATTGCAACGACATTTTCCATACGAATTTCCCGGTACATTACAATCGCCACATATATTGATTACGTGCGTTTTTTCTTGACCAGCTTCAGTATTGGTATTTACTGAAAAAAGATCTACAGAGTACATTCCCATGACGAACCACCGGAGTCGATGTCTCATGTCTAAAGGATGGTCGTTTCTTCCACCCTGCCACGTAAATAAGAAAAAAAGTTTTACAGCACGTCCTGGTTTAATTGGATAGTCAACAAATACTGAATTTGGAACTCGCTGTTGTTATATATTTGTTGCACATACAAAAACAGATCTGGTCTATTGCATAATTGGATTCATTTTTGAAAAGGTAGCAATGTTGTACAGACATGTACTCGCATATTGCTGATAAAATCATACATGTCTTGTAAAAGTTTTAATTCCTTTTCATATTCGATTCCAAAGGCACTTGCTTCGGGATAACTTACAAATTTAATTTTACTGTTAAAAACATCGAACCAATTGTTGAATAATTGTAGCCTATATGATATATCGAACAAATTTTTAAAACCGTCAGAACCCTTTTCATCACAGGCTCTTATGGCCTTTGCGTTACTGTTCGAAAACAATTGTGTTACGAGTTTTACCTTTTGTCGTTCAGGGCCCCGGCAGTCTAAATGCTATCGTGTCAACTTAAAACCAATTTTTAAATCTGTGTTTGTATTTAACCGCAGAAATTCTTCTAAAAACAATTTCCGCATATTTCGCTGCCGAAAGACGAATCCTTTATCGAGGTAATGATTGCGTGCCAGTTTTAGTAAATGGGGTGGATCCATAAGACATATACGCGAAATTTCTCATTACACGGATTTATAAAATAAAAGTTTTTATGCGACCCAGTTCCAATGTTAAACTCGATGTTCCATAATTATTTATTTTATCATAAAGCTTCGATATCGTATCGAAGAGAATAGTTCTCGTTATTGGTTGATCAAATTAATCGAAAATCGGCTACTTCCAATTACCGAACAACCCGCGAGTCATTATAAATTGGCACGTTTTGTGCGGTCCAATTTTCTGCTATTTTTTTTGTCTATGTTAATCAAGCTTGAAATGTATACCTCATCGAAGCATAGAACTGTGAGTTTCTTAAAGTTTATCATTTTGGAATGTTGCTGCTACATGACAGTCAGTACATCGTGGAGTATACCTTGTTCTATGTCCAGCTTTTCCACCCACTTTCTCAAAGTCGAAACCGATGGCAAAGGAATTTGCATCGTGTTTTTCAAGAATCTATATGGTTCAGCACTTACGCTTCGTCTAGATATAGTAGCGGAGATGTCTTCGGCGTTCCATTTTGTTTTAGCTTCTTCTGAGTGTAGTAATAAATGAACCTGACCTGGTGTAAACCATCTTTTTCATACTTCTGTGTATTTTTGCACAGCATGAACAGCTTCTATAACCTCTTTTTTCTTTTATCTTGAGTTTCTGCTGCAAAATAATGTTGTCTTTCTTCAATTTTTCATATTTTCTCTTTTGTATACATTCTCATCTACAATGTGTTCTATTTCTTGTTTATCATAAGATGTTTTCAGAACCAGTGGTAGCTTTTCGGCGTTTATTGTCAAAATATTTGTTATATCATACGCTACAGTCTGGAGTGCACTTGTAATTCTCATCATCGGTAGTTTTTCAGTGAGCACAGTGTTCTCTTGCGAGCAATCACTGCGCAGCTTAGAAATGGGCAGCTCTTCCGATGTAGGCAGCGGCCACGTTGATTTCTTAATAGCGGATGATGCTACTAGGACTTCCCCTTTGTGATCCACGACACGAGTTGGATTTTCCATGATTGGTTTTGATAGATTTTTTTCGATTCTCGTTTCCACCGTACCTATTGGAGTTCTCGTTGTTATTTCTGGCAATTTTTCAGTCGATACTGCATTGTTTTCCAAACGACGACCAAGTGTTGAAGAAAGCTACAGCTGCCTCTGTAGCCATGTTTTCTCTTTAATAGCGGATAGCAGGAAGTCGTCCGACCACACTTAAGCTGTCAAAATATCAATTTTAAAGTTTAAAAGTTTTCATATCAAATCGTACACAATAAAATTATGAAAATTATCATTTTTTATATTTATGTTTTCTCTCCCACAGGCTTTTTTCCATTTCTCGAAAACCTGTTCGTCCTTCGGAAAAGCATATAAATGTACTTTTCCTTGTGGAGAGTGATTTTTAAAAATCTCAGTTCTATTTTTGGATCCTTTTACGCAGCAGCGAGGCATGTTACATACAGATCTGATTATGAAAAAATGAAAAATATTGTTATAACTCCAAAGCAATCTCGTTTAAGATTATAGACTTGTTAATGCAAAAACATTTCAGTTGAGTCTTGTTATACCCGAGCTTGTCCACTTAGCGTTGGCGAGGAAACAAAATGCTTATATTCTAAAGCCCGTATTCACAACTCGCTCTTAAAGTCACTAACAGAGTCGCTTGTAGTTAAAAGTCACTAAGAAAAAATTTAA
>JARQTH010000749.1:0-12505 GCA_030142595.1 Trachelus iudaicus | reverse complement strand
AAAACACGTGTCTCTTAGATTTTCATGCGCTACAACATAGTTGAGTTTCATCAAAATCGGAGGGGGACACTAAAGTGGTGTTCCTTGTTAGTACTATGTAAGATTAATGTTAAGCAAGCTTATATTAAAACCAAATTAATTGGTAAAAAGTTTTGTAGACAATTTTTAGAGTGGTGGGGGCGCAATAGGGGTACCCCTACCTACCTATCAAAGCGAGCGCCCGCAGCATTCATGAGTTCAGTCT
Source organism: Trachelus iudaicus (assembly GCA_030142595.1). Lineage (NCBI taxonomy): Eukaryota > Metazoa > Arthropoda > Insecta > Hymenoptera > Cephidae > Trachelus > Trachelus iudaicus. The sequence goes on along the minus strand of JARQTH010000749.1, from coordinate 12,261 downwards.
TCGTGCAGAGCGCAGAGAGCGTATCTCGCCTGTACCTACTCCGTTCGTGTATTTTGCGTATTATTCGAAAACTAAAGGTGATAGAGTGACTGTATATAACGCGAAGGAATATAATAAAGTTCTTTTTTGTGTTTGTCATTACTAGATCCGTGTATTTTATTTTTTTTATTTCATTTATGGGAATTAAGGCAAATTTAAGGAGATCAGTTAAATAAAAGATTTGGTGTAATTTTTTTTGGTTTTTATTTCTTTTTTAATTAAAAGTAAAGTTACCGGAGAGTGTGGTGACAGCCAATAAGCGCTGGGATTCCTGAAACAAAAATAAAAGGGAAAAGGATTAAGTGAAGTTCAGTAAACGGATTTCAACATACCTACCTGTGTTCGAGATCATCCTGTCGTGGCTACTGCATCCTGGGAAGCTGGAAAAAAATAAAAAATCTGCAATTATTATAATAAATTGTGGATACTCACCGCAAGTCGAGACTGCATCTGCTGCTGCTGTTCCGGAAATATAAAGAGGAAATTAATTCATTGGTGGTTAACCTGAATAGGTGCCATCTTATATAGAAGATACTTGCAACACACAATAGGAGGAAGGCTAACTCACCAACACCTTGCTTGTTGCAAAGGTTAAACAACCTAGCGAGCGGGAAAAAACGAACCGTGGATTGTCAACGGACGGGTGGAAGATACTTTAAAGAGTCCTTTCGCTTTGTACGGAATAACACCTGCGAGTTGGGGAACAATTTTAAAGAGTGTTCAGACATTCTCCCAAGGGGCAACCACAAACCCTGTTGTTAGCCGAATCAACCAAATCCAAGGGTGTACCTGAAGCATAGAGGGGAACCATTTAACGGAAAAATTGGAAGAAACGGTTACAACCTGACCTGACCTTACCCGACCTGACCTGACACCTGACCTGACCTGACTTGACCTCTGACCTGACCTTTTTTTTCGTGGGGGAAATCTTCATAGACACCCCGCCCCCCTAGGGGGTGGGCGGGGTAGTTCCGGATTCTTACCGGCTAAAACCCCCACGGTGACCCACCTAAGGGCTCCACAGGGGGAGCCCCGGGATCTCTTGCGAACGCTACCGGGACTCCCCCTAGCCCCCGCCTTGCGACCCCTCTCTGCCCCCTGATGAGGGGAGCCATCCCTGTTCCCAGCGTGGGGGGCCACTTCCCACGCCAGATCCTCCCTTCAGGCCACGTGCAATGACCGCGGAGCCCCCACTCCGCGGTCTGTGGCCTTTCGCGGGTTGGGGGAGGGGGCGTCTGCCACGACGCCCCCCCCCCCTCCCTGCCCGCACCCTTCTCGAAGGGTCCGCCCTTTCGCGGACCCTTTCGGCCGCCTCTTTCCGCAAGATTACTGTCTCGCAGAAAGAGGCGACCGCATTCCAGCCCCTCTTACCGCCCACCATCCCACTCAGGACGGCAGGCAGCGAGAGGTCCTCTCCTATTATCCCGACCACGACACGGCGCTCCCCGCCGAAGGCAGGGCATTCTTCAAGGGTATGCTGCGCCGTGTCCTGGTCGGCCCCACAATGGTGGCACCGCGCCGTCGCCTCCCTCCCGATCCTCCACAGGTACCGACCAAAACACCCATGTCCGATCAGCACCAGCGTGAGGCGGAAGGTTAACCTTCCCCAGCCGCGATCCAGTCAACCCACCCAGTTCGCAAGGATCGCCCCGACAGTCCGGTGGCCGCTGCTTTCCTCAAGGCGCTCTCATCATTCAGCCACCGTTTCCTGCCGGGCTCGGGACCTCAAGGCTCGCGCCTCTCGTGCCTGCCAGGGCGCCTCCCCCCGACCCCCATGCCCAGCGTGCACCTCCCGGTACACGCGCCTTTCCATCTTGGCGTGGAGGTCGAAGGGAATCGCCCTTGCCAGAACCCCCGCCACCTCCCCGGAGACAGTGCGGTACCCTCTAATAACCCTAATGTCCAGCCGCCTCTGGAGCCCCCTCATCATGGCGCTCCCTCGGCGGCCGGCCCCCAAATCCTCCGCCCAAATTGGCGCTCCATTTGAAGTCATGGACCCCCAAGTAGAGGCGGCGGACCTCCTCTCTTGGCCCGCCAATGTTGGGGAGCAGCCGCGCCAAAGCCCCACCGCCCCCTCAACCCGCGGGCCCAGTCCCTCAAAGTGAGCCCCGAAGCCCCAATGGCTGTCCAGGATGAGACCGAGGTATCGCACCAACTCCCCGATCCCAACCCGGGCCTCACCTATCCCGATCCAGGCCCCGGGAGGCGGACGGCGGGCGTACACCCACATCGCCTCCGTCTTGTGCGGCGCCACCCGCAGTCCCAGGGCCCGGATCGCCGCGACGACGCGGGCCACCCCCAATCTCTGCTAGCCGGATGGCCTCCTCCTATTCCTCCCCCCCGGCGAGGACCAGCGTGTCATCAGCATAGCACACCAGGTACACGCCGGGGGGCAGGCCTACTCCCACCACCGCGTCGTACGCGAGGGCCCACAGCGTCGGCCCCAACACCGACCCCTGCGGGACCCCGCATTCGACGTCCCTCTCGTGGATAGTCCCCTGCCCATTCCGAAATACGATCGACCTCTCCCGCAGGTAAGATCCGATCAACCTCCGCAGGTAAGGGGGCACCCGGTATCGACCGAGGGCCCCCCTGATGGCCCCCCAGGGCAGGGTGTTAAAAGCATTGACGATGTCAATGCTGACCAACATCACCACCCCGCCCCGGGAGGCCACCCCCCCCCCCCCACGAAATGTCCCGGACCCTCTGGATCGCATCCAGAGCGGACCGACCCTCGCGAAACCCATACTGCCTCGCGGAGAGATCGGGTCCCACTCGCGTTAGGTGCTTGACAAGCCGGGCAGCCACCACCCTCTCCAAAAGCTTGCCCGCCTCGTCGAGCGAACAGAGAGGCCGATACGAGGAGGGGACCCCCACCGGCATACCGCCTTTGTGCAGGAGGACCATCCGGCCGACCTTCCACACCCTTGGGAAGACACCCGTGGTGAGGCAGCTCTCCATTAGCCGCCTCACCCGGGCGCCCATCACTCCGCCTGCCATCACCCACACTCGCCCCGGGATGCTATCAGGCCCCAGGGCCTTCCGCGCTCCTATCCCCTTAACGGCCCTCTTCATCTCCCCTTCGCTAATCGGCGGGATCTCCTCATCCGGGCCTAGGGCGTCACCACCCCAGGGCCCCCCATCCCGCCGCCTTCCTCGTCATCGGGGGGAGGGGGGGGAAGAGGGTGCCTACTATTCCCTCCAAGGCCCGCGGCTCTAGGGCCTCCGTTACCGCGGACGCCCACCCCCGCAGTTTACCCATTGCCATCTTATATCGGCGCCCCCAAGGATCTGCATTGAGCGAATCCAGGAGGCCCCCCCATGCGCGGGCCTTGATATCGCGGATCGCGGCCTTCAAGGCCACGACCCGCCGCCTATACTCCTCATACAGCACCCTCTCCCTACTCTCGTTCGTTACGGCCCTACGTGGGGAGCGCGTGAAACGCCGGCGGTCCCGGGAGCACACCGACCTCATGTCAGCAATCTCCCGGGACCACCAATACACGCTCTCCTTTCGCCGGGGGGCACCGACCCGGGGCATGGCAACGTCATACGCGTCCGCCATAACCCGGACCAGCGCCCCCGCCTCCACCTCCACGTTCACCGGTTCCGCTTGTTGGGCCACCCATGTCCCAGCCAGGAGGGCCGCCCTCATTCGGTCCTCATCCAGCCGCGCCAGGCTACATCGCCCCTCGCGCCGCTGCGAGGGGTGACTCCCCAGGGTGGAGGCAAGCACCACCCTTATATAGAGGTGGTCCGAGAGGATTTCCACCCCCTCGGCCACCTCCCACCCCGCTACGCAGCGCGAGGCGGCGGGGGATTCCCATGTGAGATCCACAATAGACTCCCCCCGCCACCCCACGAACGTGCTCACCTCCCTCCTGTTCAGCAGGACCAGGCCCAGCGCAGCTGCCCACTCTACCACCCCTGGCGTTTTCCCTCCTGGACCCCCACCGGAGGGACCACGCATTAAAGTCACCCCCGATGAGCACCGGGGCGGAGGCGCTCCGAACCAGCGCCACCACACGGTCCAGGAGGTCCTCCAGCTCCACTAGGGGGCGATTCGGGGGACGCGTATACCCCCACCGCCGTATAATGCCGTATAATGCCGCAACGTATCCATCCCCCCCCCCCTCTATCGCTACAAGGGGAGATGTACCCAGGCCGTTAACCATCGCCACCGAGCCGATCGCGTCTCTAACCCAGTGGTCAGGGACACAGTACGGCTCCGCAGCGATCCCGAGTCCCGCGCTCATGCCCGCCATGCTCTGGACAAATAGGTCTTGAGCACGGCGGGCATGCCCAAGATTCGCCTGGAGGACGAGGGAGGCCATTATGTGGTCTCCATGGGGGCAGCCTCCCCCCCCCGTCCTCCATGGCAGTCTCCGCTGCCGCCTCAATCGCGGCCGCTGCCGCAGCCGCCTCCGCCGGCTCACCTACCCCAGCCCCACCCCCGGAGCCACCTGACTCAGGAGCTCCAGCGAGGGGACTCCTCTCACCCGTTCGTGGGGAGAAGCAGTCCCTACTCCCCAGCCGATGGTCCGCCGGCCTCCCCCTGTCCTTGCACACGGAGCACTGCGGGGGGGGGGGGGGCCACGCACTAGCTCGCCCTGTGCCACCTCTCCCCACAGGTGTAGCAGCACCCAGACCTATCCCGGGTGCTCCTACACCTGTCCCTCACGTGTCCGTACTCGAGACACCGGTAGCATTGCAAGGGCCTCGTCGGGAGAACGTCGACCCTCGCCAACGTCCACCCGACCCTCAGCCTTCCCGGCGCCACCTGGCCCGGGGACCTCTAGCAGGAGTCCGGCAGTGACCGCCCTTCTCGAGCGAACCCCGGCGATCCCCAACTCCTTTAGCGAGATTATCTCCTTGGCTGCCTTCATTATCTGCGCGTATGTCGCTGCCCCCCCCCCTCCCGACCCTGCGGCAGGGTAACCCCAACAGCCGCCGTTCCGGGAGGGCGCGGCAAGCGGACCGACCGGGCAGCCGGCCTCGGGCCCGCCCCCGCACTCGGCCCCCCGCCGGACACCCACGCAGCAGGCAACCCAACGGCCGCCTCCACCGCCACTTTCGCACCAGGCGCTGCCTTTGCCCCGCACTTCTTTTTTTTCTTTTTCTTCCCCTTTCCCCCACCAGGTGGGACAATCTGCCATCCCCCCTTCCGATGGTGGTGGGCGCGTCCCTCCCGTCTCCCTGACCGCGACAGTCCTCGGAGACGGCCCAGGCGCTAGCGCCGATACAGGCAGTCCCGCGCGGGCATCACCGCTCGCTGCCCCCAGTAACTCCCTCCTGAGCCTACCAAACTTCTCATCCATCGCCGTCTCTATACGGTTCAGGAGTACCCTCTCCGATGCCTCTTGAGGCTCCGCTCTGGGAGTGGGGCCCGCGCACTTCCCCGCCCTGACTTCTAACGCCGTCACCTTCCTCGCAAGCCTGCCGACCTTGCCCTCGAGCTCCTTGACTCGAAAGCGAAGCCGACGGTTTTCCCCCCTCGAGAGCATAAGGTGGGGCTCCCACCCCTCTGCCCTCCGTCGCAGCTCGCTTGCACATCTCCGTGCTCGCGGCCCCCACCACCTCCGCCGCCACCTTTAGAATCCGTACATACTGCCCTTAGAGATTCTTTGATGTCCTGGCGACCCTCGCAATCTCCTCTGCCTGCTGCATGACCGGGGCACCCAGATCCGCAACAGGCGCCTCCCTCACCTCCTCCTGCAAGCTCATGCCAGTAGGCGCATTTCCCGGCCGCTTGCTGGGGATGTCCTCCTCGCTATCCACCTCCACAGCCTCGCGGTGCACTCGCTTCGGCGCTACAGCCGTGTCGCGCGTCGAGACTAACCTAACCTAGGTCAGACTAACCTAACCTAGCTCAGACTAACCTAACCTAGGTCAGACTAACCTAACATAGGTCAGACTAACCTAACCTAGGTCAGAATAAACTAACCTTTTTTTTCAACGTGGGGGAAATCTTCATAAGACACCCCGGCCTACTGGGAAGGGACAGAGTAGTGTGGGATTCTTACCCACTAAAACCCCCACGGTGGTCCTCCATTGGCTCCTCAGGGGGGCCCCGGGATCTCATATGAACGCAACCGGGACCCCCCTACCAACGCCTTGTGGCACCTCCGTCCCCCACAGAAGGTGGGGGAAGAAAATCCTACCATGTTAGCAGTGCAGAGGGACCACATCCCCGCACTACATCCTCGCGGCATGTCACGTGCAATGGCCACAGAGCCCCAGTGCGCCGCGACCTGTGACAACAGAGGGGTTAGCAAGAGGGAGGCATCCACGACGACGCCCCCCCCCCCCCGCCCAATTCCGCCCGAGCGCCTCAACGGCCCTCTCGGCCCCTCTCCCTCCGCAGGACACCCACCCCACAGATGGAGGAGACCGCACCCCCGCTACCCCCACTGCCCACCACCCCTAACACCGGCAGGCAACAGGAGGCTTCCTCCGAAACCCGACCAACCAAGGCACCGCACTCCCCGCAGGGCAAACCTACAGGGTGTGTTGCTCAGCACCCCCGGCTGGCACCACTGGAGCTAGCACACTAGCTCTGCTCCATAGGCGCAACTGCACCCACCTCCCCCGAAGGGACCGGGTCCACCGACGGACCTGCCACGCCCTCAACGCCGCCAACGACCGTCGTACCCGGCACTACCCGCGGAGGGGGGCCCTTCCCACCCTCCTGGGAGCCGTACACCCCTTTCCTCCCAACCTGTGTGCCGCTGGCTTCCCCAGGTCTGCACGTACTACGCAGTGCACCTCCCCAGTGCACCGGTTGGCCCGGTGACCGGCCCGACCACACGCGTAGCAGCACCCGGACCTATCCCGGGCGCTGCCACACGCTTCCCGCACGTGTCCAAACTCCAGGCACCGGTAGCACTGCAGCGGCCGAAAGGGGAGGACATCGACCCTAGCCAAAGACCAGCCCGCCATCAGCCGCTCCAGCGCCACCAGCCTCCTGGCACCGGCCACCGGGAACCGCACCCACGCAGTACCAAGCCCCATCCCCAGCGACCGCCGCACGTCACTCACACGAACCTGGTCCCGATCAACCTCCGCAGCCCGATGGACCGCATCCCGTATCTCCCCCTGGGAGACAGAGTCGTCCAATCCACGTATGCGCACCTCCGTCATCCGCACAGGGCGAGCCACCCTAGCATCCGCGCCGATAACCTCGCGGAGCCTCCCTGCGAGCCTATCTGCCTTTTCCGATCCTCCGGGAGCAGCGATCTCCAGCAGCAGGCCCTCAGTCATTGCCCTTCTTGGGCGTACACCGTCAATTCCCAGCTCCTCCAACGAGATGTCCTTCTTGGCCTTTAATAGAGCCTCCGAATAGGTCATCCCGGACCCCTCCCGTGGCAGCGTAATGCACACTGCAGCCGCTCGAGGGGGGCGCGGCAAGCGCGCAGACCGCGCAGGATCACTCGACGCCGCCCCCGCACCAACCACCCCCGTACCGGACCCACCCGAAGTCGGCACCCGCACAGGGCCCGCCGGGAGGACCGGCTTTGCAGCAGCATCCGCCACCACCCCACCCTTCTTTTTCTTCTTCCTCTTCCCTTTCCCTGGCGGGACCGTCTCCCAAGCCCCATCAGTCGAGCCGGCCACGCGCTCGAGCGACACCTCCTTCCGCTGCTCAGCGCGAGGAGCCACGATGGGCCGCCCAGCCGCACGCACCGCTCCCAATATCTCCGCCCTTTTGTTGGTTAGCTTCTGATCAAGAAACTTACCAATATCTGCCATCGCTTTGTCCCTCAAGGACTCCCCATCCCTCGGCGCAGCAGTCCCAAAAGAAGGAGCCGACACCACAGCAGCAGTGGCAGAGGCAGAGGGTACAACAGTGCCCCGCACCCCCGCCCGCAGCGCAGCCATCTCCTTGCGCACGCCAGATAGTTGCCCCTCGAGCTCGTTCACCCGAGTCGCGAGCCTCTTGTTCTCCTCCCTGAGCCTCTTCGTAGGAGAGGACCCCGCCTCCGACCCTGAGCCGGACACCCTTTTGCCCAGCTCAGTAGTAGCTGCCTCCACCGTAGCCACAGAGTCCTTCGAGAGGCGAATGAAGCCCCCCTTCAGATTCTTCGACCTTAAGGCCACCCGCTCAATGTTCGGCATAGTCTCTAGCACCTGCCCTCCAAGATCTGCGAGGGGAGCCTCCCTCATCACTCCCTCCAGTTGCCGAACCGTCAGCAGACCCCACCTTCCTGGGAACCACTGCAGGCGCCTCCTCATCATCACTGTCCAAGTCGACAAACACCCTCTTTCGTGCCAACGTCGATCTCGAATCAGGGAGCGTCCGTTTCCTGTAACCCCGCTCGTCAGAGACGAGTGAGGAGAGGGAGAAGTCCGACTCCTCCCCCGCCTCCCCACCCGACCCCACCGTCATAATGGACGTCGTTGAACCTGCCGACGACATCCCAGTCCCCGCCCTTTGCCTGGCCACCCTACAGGGTCGCCCCCGGGACGGTCGCGGCTCCGCAGAGGAAGGCACAAGGCCCACACCCGCAGCAACAGGTCGCCCCTCCCGCGAACTAACACCCACGAACACCTCCCGCCCTTCTCTCCCTTGTTTATTTGATTTATTAGCTTCCATATTCATCCCACGAGAGTGGTCGGAACTACAAGTCCACCCGCGCAGAGCCGCCTTACCCGGGTAAGCCTAGATACTCCGGGGTTTCGACAGGTGCGCCGGAGGAACCGTTCGCGACCGCGCTGTTTAACCTCCGCGCGGCCATGCACCCCTCGGCACGGTATCTTAACACCTTGGGTTCGGAGGGTGTGCTACTCTTAGTCCGACCCTTCACCCTAAGCCCGCCCGGCATAGTTGTACCTGCCAGGGGCCCAAGGCCCCCGCCGGTATCGTCCCAGGGATCATCAGGGCTCACAAGCCGCCCCACCACGACAAGGTGGCAACACGTCGGGGGGAACGTAACCTAACCTTGCAACCGAGGGTCAAAACCTGTCGAGGCTAATCAATCGATAAAAACTTTTTGAGAAAAACGCACCCGAAAAGCAAGTAGACGCAATGTATGTGCTTAGCTGCAGGGGAAGTCACGCGTTAGGTGATCCAGTAGATCGGATGTACAATCAAAAGTTTTATAAATAATTATAAAGTTATAAAAAACTGAGAGATATTCGATGGTGAACCAATGCGAACGTCAGGATAACATTATCTAGCCGATACGGGTTAACGATTGCAAGGGAAAACTCGATGGTTTGGCAGATTTATGGATTCCTAGATAATCAGACGAAGTGCAGGTTTGCAATGACGCAATCATCTCAGCGGGATAAAACGAACTGTAGATCTAGCCTAGGGACTGTTCTATTGTTTTGTTTAAGAGGAGTTATGATGCGTATAGAACTTGTGCAGGTTTGATAAGAACAACTCAGGGATAGATGCTAGAGATGTCCGAACATAAGTGTAAGGATATAGTGTCTAATTACCTTGTCATTAGTCCGATGAGACCGATGTTTTATCGAGAGCATGGAAAAAACCCAGGATTCCGGGAATTCCGGAGACATTGCGCAATAACGAATAATAGCTAAACCAAAGGCTATCCGATAGAGGAAACCAACGCCAAAGCTGTTATTAGAACAGATCATGAGGGAGGATATAGGTATTCGGGTAGGATAAGGATATCTGATAAGCGTTATCAACTTCCATTCCATGGATCCAAGAAGGAATTTATGGAACGCAGGATGCTCCTGGCTAAAAATCTAATTAGCTGTTAAGAAGTTAGGATTAAGGAATTAAGGACATCTTGTTTTTATAGACAGAATTTATTGAAGTCAGAAACAAATGTATAAATGTTCTTGAAACCTAATGCTAGAGAGTCCTGTATGTTGGAGATTCTGTTCGCGTTAGCGTTAAAACATGTAAATATCCTAGAATAAGATTTTTTTGTGTTAACGATCCGGAAACATCTGGATTTTGACGGTTATTAATCTATCACGGATAAAAGCGGTAATAAATAAAATAAACTGGATCTGATAGATGCGGTAGCATCGGAGAAAATTTAGGTCTAGTTTTAACTACGTTTGGTTGACGGTTTCATGTTATTGTTAACTGAATATCGAACTTTGTAAAAAACGAATCTGTACTCTGGAAATAGGACGGGATGGGTTCGTACAGCTTAATTAACAATTATCGAGACAATTAATTATTGTTATCTTTATTGTTAAGAAAATTTTATGTATCACATATGTCATCTAGATTATCATAACTAGGGATATAAGATGTGACGCCATGTAACATAGTAGACTACAGGATTAAGTTTGTATTAATTAATTCTAGCTTAAGTCTATTATTATAAATGTTTTATCATTTATTTTTCTGGTGGTCGGGGCGCTTAAGGGGTATCCCTCCGCAACTATAAAAGCGGGCGCAGCCATCGCTCGTGAGTTCAGTCGACGTGCAGAGCGCGGAGTGCGTATCTCGCCTGTACATTCTTTATCCGTGTATCTCGCTATTATTACGTAACGTAAGGGTAACGGTGTGACCTGAGACAACGCGGGAGGTTTTGAATAAAGTCTTCGCCGTGCGGGTTATTATTTTAACCGTGTATCTTTATTAGTCTAAACTTTTTATGGTTATACAAGCATTATAGTGGACTTCAGTTAATAAAAACTTCTTGTGTGTGCATTCTTTCAATTCTTTGTTTCTTTTCTAACTAAGAGAACAGTTCCTAATTAAATTTGTGACAGTCGAGGAAGTGCTGGTCCAACTGGAACATAATTAAAGGGGAAGGATTAAGTGGAATTCCAAGGAAGGATTTCATCAAACTTACCTGGTTCTGGAACGTCCTCTCGTGGCTGCTGCATACCGTGGGAGCTGAAAAGAAGAAAGAAGATCTGCAATATCTAAAGAGAAATTGTGGATACTTACCAAGGAGAATAGGACTGCTGCCGCTGCTGTGGAACCTGAAACAAAAAGAACAAACATTACGTAAGGTGGTTAACCTGAGGAGGTGCCATCGTTTAATAGAGTGCACTGGAGAGAGACTGGCTCAACCCTACCTTGCTTGTAGCGAAGGACAAACAAGCTGGCGACCGAGATATCGAACCGGTGAATTGTTCGCGTGTGGGTGATAAATCCTTTAAAGAGGCCTGTTGCTTTACACGTAATTCCATCCGAGAGTCGAGCAACGATATTAAAAAATCGTTTAAGCTACATCCCGAAGAACAATCACAAAACTATTGTACGCTGGATTGACTAGGGCATACGAAAAGCTCTTCGATACTGGGAATACGGGGAACCTCTTTACGCGCCGCTACGTCAAAATGGTTACAACCTAACCTTGCAACCGGAAGTCTAACTCGCAGATCCTGGTCAGCCCATAAAAGGTTCTTCAGTATAATTATGTGATAGTTAGGTTAGAGGCCAGGAAATCATAAGATTAGGCGGAGAACCACATGTAACGTTACACAAGAGTAGGTCCAAGCATTGAGATGTTTTTTAGGGGCCGAAGAAATTTGCTGAGGAACAAAGATAAAAATAAACCAATAGACGCAAAAGTCATTAGATATGATGAGCTCTTGCACGAGTATAGAATAAACTCATTATGATGCAATAGATGGGAAATTTGTAGATCTCTATAGAAGGGGGAGAATTCAAATCTATACCTACCTGGGAGGCTTAGGAGTCGGGAAAGAGACGTAATAGCCATAAACCAATCGTAGGCGGCATGGATGTTGAGACTTTTGACGGATTGCCTAAAATGGTATTAAAACTGGATTCGATGGACGGAAGGGCAGCAGGTACTTCAATTAAACACTGTCCAGTTCAAATTTCGAAGAGAGATCATTTTATTTAGATCGAATGTAGTACATACAAAAATGGATTATAAGATTTATGTGAAACTGGTTTGAACCGGTTTTGACTGACTAAGACGCAATAAGCTGTCACAGCTAACGCGCAATGAGCACTTTAATGAAAATAAACGCGAGGGTTCTATTTTAATGATGGGATAATGAAGCACATATTTTTATTACGTGATTTTAAGAATACCACTAGTTTTGTAGAACTCCTAAACGGTGCAAGCAACAAAAGTGGATTCATGTAACGCAACATGTTCTGATTGTTAAATTAAGACTATGGACAGGTAATTAACCATGAATGTGACGCCAGTCATTAAGTCTATAGGTTCTGAGATATAAAAATTACAAACAATTGGAATGTGCATCTTGAAACTATACGCGGGATGGCCTGAATGTTATTAGGTT